>JBAMIB010248860.1:0-12014 GCA_037177415.1 Kaempferia rotunda
TAAATCAAGAGTAATTGCTTTTTCATGAAGTTATGCAAGTAGTCATCCTTTCAAAAGCTTATTTTCGCTATCGTCTCTTCCTGAAAGTCCGCACAAATAATCTTAAATTAGCAGATTATAACTCTAAATCCTCCGTTCATATATATGTGGTAAAAAAAATGATTCGCTCGTCCTCATATGTGCAACTATGGAAGTATGTGTTAATTATTATCTTATATGTTGATAAATCTTGGGAGTTGTTTTCCAAATTATCACTTAAAGATTAAAGAATTCTCACATCTACTATGATGCAGAAGTGATTCAAATCGGTTGACACAGCATATGGATTTTGTTAGCCTCTAATTTCTAGTGAAAATTAGATAATTTCTTAAAACTTCAAGAGTGAAACCATTTATCATCATAAATCGATAGTATTAGGAATAAAGATATTTTTAAAATAAATAATATAATAAATTATCAAGATTTTTTTATATAATTTGAAATGCCCTTTACTTAAAAAAAAAAAGAATCATGAATGAGAATCTCTCCGTTGTGCCCCTTTGCATTGTATAGCCCTTAGCCCCGGGTACAATTGAGTTAGATCATATCCTCTAGTTTCATTTTTTTTTATCCCCTATTAGTTTAAATTAGAAGGGTCGTTAGATTAAATTAGGAGGAATTAATATATAGATTTATAATATGATCCAACAATACTCCTAATTTAGAACCAAGAGAGGATCAAATTACGGACAAGAAGATCTGGTTGGCAGTTGAGTTGGCTATTACGGTAAATTATCTTTCCTCTATAATTTTTCAATTTATGTCCTCATAGATAGTTTTGCTACACCTATAAAATCCATATAAATTAGGACGAAAACTCACCGAATCTTTCGAGGCAATCTATGGGAAAGTGAAAGATCCTCCAATTTGTCAGTCGCCGTCACCGGACGGTGGATCGGCTGCAATCCAAAGCAGCGAAATGACGATAGCAATGAGGCCGGACCACAAGAAAACGATCGTCGGGGTTCTTCCTCTCCGCCCCATCAGACCCTTGGCGAAGGGGTAGAGATGCGCCAGCACCCAGAAGCTGAAGAAAACTCCTCCCACCAGCTTGCTCCACTGCGGTATCGTGCTGTACATCGTCCGGCTAACTCCGACGGCGATCGCTATCAGATTCACCATCATGATGGTCACCGGCGGTATCATCAGCGAGGTCCACTTCACCAGGTAGAGATCGGCAAACTCCTCCTCCTCCTCGTCGCCTGCCGACTTCGAAGTCAGAGTGAACGAGATCTCTATCCCGGCGACCACCTTCAGCAGCCCCTGCAGCACCGCCGCAAAATGCGCACTGGTTCCTCCGATCATCCAAAACTGCTCATTTCTCCACCATTCTTCGAGGGCGATCCCCGACCACTTGATCTCCAGAATCGCAAGCAAGCAGAGCGTGGAGGTGATGATCAGGAGGTACGTGAGGAAGGTCACGTTGAGAGTCTGCACGATGAACTGACCGGTGAACAGGGAGAGCGCCGGCAGGAAGCAATAGACGATGAGGAAAATAGAGGTGAATGGGTAGATGCCGACGTTGAGATATGCAATCCTCTGGAGAATCTTTATCTTCGGACTCGCGAGGAACGCATTGTTTCTGGAGAAGAAGATCTCGACGGAGCCCGTAGCCCATCGGAGCACTTGGTGGAGCCGATCAGTCAAGTTGATCGGAGCTGTTCCACGGAATGCGTCCGGCTTGGTCACGCAGTACACAGACTTCCAACCTCTGTTGTGCATTCTGTAACCTGTAAGAACATCCTCAGTTACAGAGCCATAGATCCATCCGACGCTCTGCCCCCATTGGGTTTTTTCTTCGTACCAGCATGAGATGACACTGATCGCTTCGGCCACCGTCGGAGCATCGAGAAGCTGTCGAGGAGCAATGAGAATGCCCGGCTGGCGGCCGTACTTCACTGCCGGATGATCAGCTAGAGGCCGGCCTTGGAGATCAGCTACTGGAATGGAATCCACTAGAAAAGATGAGTTACCGAATTTGTTAGGGGAGGTGGACATGGATATATCATCCGACGCCTTGCGGTTTTGAGGAAAGCAGCAGCAGCAGCCGCTGCAGTAGTCTCCATGGCGAATTTTGGCTCGAGGAGGACTGAAGCCGTAGATAGCAATTCGCCTGAAGAGGCAGCCGGTTCCGACGTAGAAGGGGCCCTGCAGGCCGTCGAGCGCCCTCATGTTGACGTCGAAGAAGACTGTATTGTTGTTTGCGTACCGATCGGAGGGATCGATGCCCTCGAAGCGCTGAGGAAACTGGACGTAGCAAAGGCGATCGCCTCCGCGGTCCATCATGAAGCACATGCCTTCACGGAAGGCCTGCGAGTTGTAGACGTAGTGATCGCAGTCGAGGTTGAGGATGAAAGGGCCGTTGGACATGATCGCGGAGGCTCGGACGAGGGCGTTCATGGCTCCGGCCTTCTTGTTGTGGTCGTAGCCCGGCCGTTTCTCCCGTGAGACGTAGACCAGCATGGGAAGACGAATGTCTGTGTCTGTAAAATCAAGAGGCTTACCCTCTTCTTTGTTGCCTAATAATGGCTCTTGCTGGGGAGGCTTCAACATTACCTGTGCAACAAAGATGGATTTTTAGATGAGCTGATTATTCATTTGCTAGATTCATGAACATATTTGGTAAAAAAAAACTATTCGTTTAATACATATACATTCAATTAAATAAATAAGTTTAACAATATTCATAAATAAAATTTATGAATGATATTCATCAATATGTTAAATAAATAAATAAGTGTGTATTATCAATCTTAATGATCGATCAAACAAACTTAAACTATAAAATTTTTAAACAATCAAAAAATCTTGAACTAAGAGCCAAATAACATCAATAAATAAGTTTGTATTATCAATCTTAATGATCGATCAAACAAACTTAAACTATAAAAATTTTAAACAATCAAAAAAATTTGAACTAAGAGCCAAATACCATCAATAAATAAGTTTGTATTATCAATCTTAATGATCGATCAAACAAACTCAAACTATAAAATTTTTAAACAATTAAAAAAACTTGAACTAAGAGCCAAATAACATCTAAACGCCAAATAACTTATAAACGAACTAAACTCAACAAGCTCAAACTCATACAAAAATAATAAAGTCAAACTTAAACGACTATTTCAACAATTTAGGCTCCATTTTATTTGATTCAATTACCTTATCAAATAAGCTTAAATGTCACAAAGCTAGCTAGCTCGTTTACAACCCTAAGCATACAATGATAATACAAATTAGGGTCCCCTTAGGATGGAGAATTGGCTAATGTATGGTGGTGTTATCCCCCATACATTATTCAACTGTCTAATGATCTAACTAGTCATCCGTGATTTACCTCTTCTATGTTGATCTGGAAACAGACTAGCAGAAACGCTAGGAGCGAACGAATTGCCTTTAGCCACCATAATACAAATTAGGACATACAATTGTACTATTTTTTCATATGTGTAAAACTAGATTATATAAATAAGCTCCCACACTAATTAATTCTCATGAACAAAACTTGTAAGCATTTCAGTGCCTAATGATCATTAAGAAGAATAAACTTGAAGTTGAAGGGGGATATTGGCCAAAACTTATAAAAAAAATTAACAGCTTATAACAGCTTAGAGAGTGAGAAGAACCTGAATGATTCCAGCATGATCACCCCTGGTATGCTCCGGAGATGGGTTCACCCACGTTCCAGGCCAATGTGTGTGATCAGCCATCCATGTAGCTTTAGGAATCTCAATAGGTTCAACCGGATCATCACTTCGAATCTCTCTTTGTTGTTTCATTGCTTTGATCTCCTCGTGTGCATGGAATGCATCAGATCGCTGTCTAATTGAATCAGGCAAACCATTGATACGAACCTTGTATTCATCATACTCTCTCTTCACTCGCCTCCTGTCCTTGACAAAATCAGGTCGTACCTTGTTCTTGTAAGGGTCCTTCTTCACACTAAAGTAACTCTCTGGATTTCTAGGCTCAACGACATGCTTACGGCAGAAAGGCACCCAGAGATTGGCAAAACTAGTAGCCTCAGCCAGTGCTTCGAAAGTCAAGAGAGCACCACCATCATCAGAAACGTAACAAGCTAACTTTTCGACCGGGTAGTCGACGGCAAGGATAGAGAGTATTGTATTGGCAGTTACAAGTGGTGGCTCTTTCTCAGGATCAGCCGTGGAAACGAACACATCGATACCTGGAAGATCTGATATTCCGGTGGGATTTTTAGCTGTAGGAGTCTCAAACTTTTCCTTCAACACAGCAAGGTCAGTGGCACGTCTCACTGGACACAACTTTGGTAGCTGATCCAGCAACCAGGAGAAGGCAAACCAGATCTCGCAGACAACAGACATCCCCCATAGCCAAACTGCATCCTCATTTTTATGATTGATTCTCCAAGCAAGGAACAGGCCAAGAAAAGCCATACGGATGATAATGAGGAGACTGAAATCAAGAAAGTATTACTCATCAACATTTCTACATGGAGGATTTATAGAGATTCATATTTATCTTGGAGCAATTGCACTTATGTGCTAGGAGGAGAAATGAAGTGTTCAAAGAGTATTATGATTTTCCTAGAGCATCAACTACTAGCTAAGGAGCACAAGAATTCTATTCAACAAAACTATTTGAAAAAGTCTGAGTGCAAATACCACAAGATTACCGGTAAGGACTTAATATCGCAGCAGGGATCTTCAGTTTGCGAGTGAGAGGCCTCCATGGTTTGTTAGACAGTACTGCATTTCCTCCATCCCCTGTGCCTTCTTCAGGCCAAATAGCATTGCCATAGCCATAGGTTCCCTTTGTCTCGAAGAGCCAGCGGTTGTGATCCCAATCGCCTGGTTGGCTCCTTGTCAACGATTTCATTATCGAAAGCCTCCTATCCCCCTTCGGCATTGCCAGAGGTGCTGACAACAGAAGTGGTTGCCCATCCACAGAGCCATTGGCCTCCTCCTCAAGGTCAGCAGCTTTAAATGGCTCTTTGCACCCTGGACAAATTCCACCACCAATCTTCACTGCATCTGTAAAGCACTCGGAGCATATTCTGAAATCGCACGCACAAAGAAGGAGATCACCTCTGCGCTCATCGCTCATGGCCTTTGAATCACATCCAGACATAGCGCAAGAAGGCCCCTTGACACCAGACATCTGAGGACGGTCGGCCTCAGACTCGATCACCTTATCCACGAGATGAGCAGGAGTGAGTCGAGTGACATTGTTGCGCCGACCAGTAAACAAAGCATTCGAGATACAGTGCTCTTCGACCTTTGAAGAGATGGCAGGATCCAATGGTTGGTTGTCAGGAATTAGTGGACTCTGTACAAGATAATCGATGCTTTCCTTGTCAATGTCACTGCTTCCGTAATCATCGTCTTCCCCGGAGTCCCTTGCAAAGCGGCTAAATGAAGGAGCCCTACTCCCCTGCCGATCAGACGATGGGTTCAAGGATCTACTGACCGTAAGAACGTTGTTGGAAGCCATCTCTTCACGGTTGTGCAGATCGAACTACAGGATTTAGAGATGAAGACCTGTAAAATGGCAAGGGATCTCCATTATACACAGCAAAGAAAGGGGCAGATTGATCGATAACAACTGGAAGCTTAACAATCTAGGATCGACTGAGAAACACGAAACGATTAAACATTTCAAATACCAAAATCATTAGAATTTGAACTGAGATCGAAGAAAGGAAACGAAAGAACAAAATCCACCCCGAAACCGATCGGAGACTCCGTCAGAAACGAAAACACTGCAAAGGCGATTATAGCCATTCAGATCGCCTACCTCAGAGCCCGACGTCCCTTCAGCGTGCAGGAGACGACTCGATCGAGCTCGTCAAAGCAAGCAAGCACCCGATCGATTCTTCAGCTCGGTCTCTTCTCGCCAAAGTGCTCGTTCGCGAACTGGATGGACGATGCTCAATCAGTGAGGGAGTGCATCTCTCCGGAGACTGGTGGCCGAATCGGCGATCGCCGGAGAGAGCTTCGATTGGGGTTTCGCGGTGCTTATTGGGGAAGGATGGAGAGTGGAGAAGGAGATCGTATTTAAACAGAGGACCGCCCTTTTATGGAAACAAATAATACAAATAAATAAATAAAGAAATAAAGAAAATATTAAGTCGCCGAAAAGAAACGAGGAATGAAACCCAATGTGGATCCACTGTCCTTCACAAACACGAAACACCATTTCTAAGTCGTCCGAGAAAGGACAGCTGGATCCATCATTACATTATACTCCATTTTTAGTACGCGTTGCGATGGGTAGGTGGCGTCCACTGCCAGATGGTTTTACCGTTTTTAGTTAACGCGGTGCGGACGTTGATAACTTAGAGGGCCAATTTGTAATTTGGATTTTCCTTAAAGAAGAAAAATATAATTTTTAATAATTTGAAAAGTTTTGGGAAAAAAAAGTTGTATAAAAATAATGCCAAAAATAGTTTTAGGAAAGCTCTCTTCAATTAAATTCCATGAACAAACTAATTGTTAATGTTAGCATATATTTATGGATTTTAAAAAACTGTATTTTTATATTTTATTAAATGGAATGTATCAAAATAATATTTTGTTAAAAAGATAACTTTTTATTGTTTCCATTCCATGCTTCCTTTTTTATTCTTCAAATCACTATTTTCATTTGTTTAGCCTAATCTTATGAGTCAACACAATCCAATTCAATATGAAATTATTATTGACATTATTAATCTTTTTATAAAAATAATATTTTATTATTAATATTTATTTGGTCTAATAGTAAAAATATATAAATTAATTAATAGAACCCTAACAATTTTCAAATTTTTTAATCTCAAATTGCTCATCTAAATGTTGGATAGATTTTGTCATTTCAAAGATTTTTTATATAGACAAAGAATGACTTTTAATGATTAATACAATGAATAAGCAAGTTTTTCCTACCAAGTACTTGGACTTGCATTCATACAAAATCCATTGTAAAGCCATTCACATTGTCACATAAAATGTTTAGATATAGTTCTTTTACTCCCTTTTCCACACAAGTATCCATAGAAAGAGGCAATCTCCCAAATAGAGAAAAGCTTTCCATAAACTTCATAATCAAGAAGCCTCTAAACAAGAGGTTCCTCGTAAGTTATGTGCTGATAATCACTATAACATCATTAAACAACGAATTTTTATTCTTCGACATCAAAAAGATACGAGCAAAGAACTTCATTCTAACTCAGCTGAATATGTATGTAATTGTCCTAAAAAAACTCTCTCTCAATACAGTGGAAGAAGGTGGACAAATTCCCACTTGCGCAAAAGCTTCATTCAAACCAATGAAGATGATGACACTGAAGTGAGTGAACATTCAAATAGCATCTATCGTTCAGAAAAACTCTGCATTTTACGGGCTTGATCACAAACATGCTAGAATCTCAAGATTCTTGTAAAAATAAACCTTCCTGCAAGCTCAGACTACCGATAATGAATATGCAACTCAAACATAGCAAAAGGCTCCTTCTTTCCGAATAAAAAATGTACTTCCATGCAATCTCACAACCAGAAATCTGAGATAGATTGATGATTCAGACATATGCTTTATCCACTGAGTTAAAGTTCCAAGCTACGAGCAGTGCTTTTAGATATACTGCTCTTCGAAGTCATCTGATTCTGCAAATTGTGCATTTCTTTGGTTCAGTGACAAACATTTTCTTCTTCGGTTTATTCTTCAGTATGAACGAAGCTCAAACTCAATGCTGTTAAGATATTATTTGAACTGATCCTGAAGAATTCAATGAATAAATGGTTAAGAGTATGCTTTGAGATTAATTTTCAATCTGCCAAGTACCTGGGATATAGCTGTTGCAACAAAGCGCAATGCGAGATATCAATGCTTGGACTGCTATAACAGAGAATCAAATGAACATCTGTTATTTCAAGATTTTACAATTTTCGGTCAAGTCCATGGTAGCATCTTTTTGTCAAAGTATGGAACCCACATTATCAAGCATTTCTTTATGCTAGGCATCTCTCTGTGGGCATTGTTTTATTCTGTTCAAAGTGCATGGCAATCACAATGGATGGAATGCAACTGCCCTGGTACTGTATGTTGAGTCGCTGCTTAAAATCTATCTTCCTTGAAATGTACAAGCTGTGGGACTAGTTCTACGGTTTTGCATTTAGAAAAAACATTATCAAGCATCAAGTAGATCCTCTTGATCTCTGGGTTCGACCTGTCCCCAATCTTAAGGTTGTAGACGACCTCATTTAGATCTACTAATCTATGACCAGGTATTAATTTTATTTTTCTGTCTTTCATCATTTCTTTCACCTTCCAAGCATCTTCCCATTTTCCCGCTGCTACATAGATATTTCGTAATAAAGCATAGCGGGAACCGTTTGAAGGTTCAAGCTCAATCAATCGCTTTGCAATTATCTCAGCCATTTCTATTTCTCCATGGAATCGGCACAGTCCAAGCAAAGCTCCTATTGCAAGTGATTCTTCATCGTCAGGAATCGCCCTTAATATTTCTTCTGTTTCATCGACAAGGCTAAGCTTTCCATAGAGATTTGCCATGCACCAATAATGAGCAAATGTAGGTCTAAGATTATATGTGGTGGTCATTAGCTCAAAGTACTCCTTCCCTTTTGTCAGTAGACCTTCACGAGCACAAGCACACAAAACTCCAATAAAGGTAACTTCATCTGGTAAGATTGTCATTGTTTCCGCATGGGCATCATTACGAGTTTCTTCATCATCCATATCACAACCTATACACAATGAAAAGAAATTTACCTACCAAAACCAAATCAAATTGCAATACGCAATGAGTTTATTTGAAAGCATTGATTCAATAATCTTAGTTAACAAACAATTGGCCAACCGGTTAAAAATTCAATGAGCAGTATCATAGAAATAGAATATCTCACCTTTTCTTACCATCTTATCAAACAATGCAATGCCATCTAGAGGATCTCCGTGAAGGCAGTGTCCAACAATCATCGCATTCCAGCAAATCAAATTTCGACTTGGCATTTTTTCAAACACTCTCCTCGCAATCTCTACTTTCCCACACCTACAATACATATCGACCAATGACGTCCCAAATATCACATTAGCATCCACAAAGTTCCGGGTGAAATATGCATGAACGGATTTGCCTCCATTGATATTGCCCAGCCTTCCACATGCTGTGACAACATTGACCATCGTTTTGTCACCCCCCTTCATCCCCTCCTTGCCCATGTCTATGAAAAGTTCCAATCCCGTTTCAGGGCTCCGTCCTTTAAGGTAGCCACCGATCATGACATTCCAAGACACTTCGTTTCTCTCCGGCATTTGATCAAACAGCTTCCTTGCAGACTCCAAATCGCCGGAGGTGGCATAGCCATTGATCATGGAATTCCATGATGAGGTATCCCGGAATGTCATTTCGTCAAACAACATGCGAGCGCAGCTCACTAAACCGCAGATCGAGTACATGTGCACAAGAGAATTACGAACGTGGAGGACGGCATCGAGGCCGCGCCTGACGGTCTGGCCGTGACAAGTCTCGCCGGCGTCAAGGCACGATGCGCGGGAGCAGGAGGAGAGGAGGATGGAGAAGGTGAAGGTGTTGGGGAGGAATCCGGAGCGGAGGTTGGCGGAGAAGAAGGGGAGGGATAGGAGGGAATGGGAGGAGAATGAAAGGGCCTTGAGGACGATGTTGGCGCAGAAGGCGTCTGGGGCAGGGAGAGTGCGGAAGAGGAGGAGGGTGTAGGAGAGCGGAGCGGAGGCGGAGAAAGCGGCAGCCTTGAGGAGGCGGGAGGCGGCGAAGGGGTCGCGGAGGAGGCCGGAGACGAGGAGGTGGGCGTGGGCCTGGAGGAGGGAGCGGAAGGAGCGGCAGAAGAAGAGCGGGCGGAGGGAAGGGTGGTAGAGCGAGAGGCGCCAGGGGGAGGAGGAAGGCGGCGGAGGGGAGAAGGGGTTCGGGTTGGGGCAGAGGACGTCGGCGGCGGCGAGGGATTCCGGTTGCGGGCCATTAATGGAGTGGCGGCGTCGGCTCGCTCGTCCCCGGACCGACTGGCTCTTGGGGTTTTGACTCGACCGGTATTTAGACGTCGTTTGGGCGATACCGGCAGCGGGGGGGTTTATTTTGGAGGTGATAAAAATACCGTTTTGTTAATATTAATGGCAAAAAAAAAGATAACATTTAATTTTAATTAAAAAAATTAAAATCAAATGAACTTTATTTTTTAAAAAAACTAAAAATTATTTTTAATATTAATTTTTTACCATAAATTTCCCTCTTTTATTTTTTTACTGGAAAAATATCTTATCCTATCGACCCTCTAAAATGACACAACTATTTTTCAATATATTATTCTATATTATTATATTCTGTCATACGTATTAAATCTAAAATCAATCAAGTGGTTCTATGAATAAGATAAGTCCACACCGTAATAATTATGAATTACAAATGCTTCAATAATTATAACGTCACAATTTCATAGCAACTATAAAACTGTAATTGTTATAACTATCATAACAACCATGAAACATAACTGCTACAACTCAACTCTCAAGGTAGGGTTAAGTTGGCTAGTGCATGACAGAGTTGCTACCATATGGTAAAACTTCGAATCTCAGCAAAGCGGAGGAAAAAAGCACTCCCCTCTACTAGTTAATTACAATTTCCCGATTTACTTCCTCACAGATAGTCATGTGGACGACCGTGTGAAGCTGCTGGAACGACGGATTCCACATTTTGCTACCATACACTATTATAATAACTACAACTCATAGTTGCTACAAATGTGAATATTATTCAACATGACAAGTCTATACTCTAGCAAATATGAAACTGTTGCTATTGGATGAAACATAACTGTTATAATATTGTAGTGGCTACAATTTATAACGGTTATACATGAACTTATATTGTTCATATAACTATCTAACCGATTCAGAATTTAATACGTATGATAAAAGATTATAATATCGGATAATATACTTAAAGGACAACAAAGGCCGATAATCGTTGAAAAAAACACAAAAGCTAACGGTACCTTAATGATTTACTTCCTCAAAGATAGTCATGTGGACCACCGTGTGAAGCTGCTGGAATGACAGATTCCACATTTTGCTACCATACACTATTATAATAACTACAACTCATAGTTGCTACAAATGTGAATATTATTTAACATGACAAGTCTATACTCTAGCAGATATGAAACTGTTGTTATTGAACGAAACATAGATGTTATAATATTGTAGTGATTACAATTTATAACAGTTATACATGAACATATACTGTTCATATAACTATCTGACTGATTCAGAATTTAATACGTATGATAAAAGATTATAATATCGGATAATATACTTAAAGGACGATAATAGTTGGAAAAAAAACACACAAGGCTAACGGTACCCTTTTTTAAATGATTAAAAAAAAGTGTTCCTTTTATTTTTACCCAAAACAAAACCTAAAACCTTAAATTACCAATTTTTCAGAACCTAAATTTGCAACAAATACTCCCAAAATTAGATCGACAATTAAAATTAACCCAACTTTCCATAATTAGCAACCCTCCCCACCGCCCGCTGTTGCTAAATGCCAATAAAAGACAATGACCGGCGAGTCAAACACGGCCAAACCGCGGTCGACTCGGTCAACCTCCCTCCCTCGATGAGCCATTAATTAATACATTCTAACCAATTTACACGGACAACGCATTTCTTCCCTGAATTGTATAAATATTTGATCGAGGAAGGAGAAATTTTGTAAAAATAAATTGATAGATATGGGACGGCGAGGATCCATCGTCGTCCTGGCGTTCGCCGTCGCTGTGGCGGCGACGGCCGCGGCGGGTTTCAACGTGACGACGATGCCGTTCGACGAAGGGTACGCGCCGCTGTTCGGCGAGGAGGTTGGGAATCTCGTGAGGTCCGGCGACGGGCGGACGGTCAGCCTCCTCCTCGATCGCCTCTCCGGTGAGCAGGACGTATATTTATATAATATATTAAAATTATTTAAT
>JBAMIB010248965.1:0-12013 GCA_037177415.1 Kaempferia rotunda
ATTTTTATAGAAGTTATTTCCGCAAAAAGTGTTTCCATGAATTTTATTTTACGTAAGTATAGTTAGTAGAGCGTAACACCGCCCTCGGAAAGTAGTAGCTGGGGGTGGTCGTTACATTTACTGTCTTTGAGTAGCAATCCCTTGATTGCGAAACCAAGTAAATCTCTAGTGTCTCGTACCTTCTTTATTTGCATTATTTACTTATTATAATTGTGTTTGGTTTAGTTGTAAGTGTTTGAGAAAGATATTGTGTTTAAATTGTAGGCTATCGACCTCCTCTTACTGACCGTAAGGGTTCTACATGTGAATGATGACTCCTATTTATAAGGTCAACTTCTTGTTGTGCACAAGTATCGAGGTGTTCCTAGAAAAACATGAACACTTCTGACATTCTAACAACTTTCCTTAATTGGATGTACCATTTCTGTGCTTGTCAGACTTTGTGAGCTTTCATAGTACACAAAGTACTAGGTATATCCTTTGGTACTTTGATATTCTGATAACTGGTATGCTACGCGCTAATTGAGGCAGGTAAGGTTGATAAGATAGGAAAGCTAACCAATCTAATCGTCTATGTTGTCTTATCGGTCTTGACCGGAGCAACCATCCTGTCGACGTTCATAGCTCTCTCACTGATGGTTCTTCCAAACTGGTGTCTGGTCAGTTCGCCTTGAGGGGCTCAGGTTGATTTCCGACCGGACCACCCGTTTGATCAGCTTTCGTAGCCTCCTCACTGCTGGTCCTTCTGAACCGATGCACTATCTGGTAAGTTCGTCTTGAGGGGCTCAGGCTGGCTTATGAGTTCTAGATCGATTGGCTTATGATCCCATCTAGCTCCTTGTCCGAGTTACATAGGTTTGTCAGGAGATGGGTCCGTTCGGACGACCAACTCTATTGGTCCACTCGGTCGGTCGAACCACCCGATCGGAGCGATCGATTGATTGTGCTACCTTTTATCACACGTCCGCAGCTCCTCTAAATTTGCCTCCGCTGTGATGACCTTACTATATCCACCACATCAGTGTGGATCTCAAATATGACACAAAAAATTATAAAGTATGAATTAAGAATCATACAAGTGAGTTATGAGATGAATATCAGCCTCTTAGTTTTGTGCAACAAAGTTTAAAAAGCTTCTAGTCTACGAAAATGATAAGTATCAGTAGGTACCATGGGTTAGATTAAGTAGGTCAATTGAACATTTTTTCCCTTGATTAATTAAAAATTTGTTAATCCTTGTTAATATTCTATCCATGTGTCATTTCCCATTGGGCATTATTTTATATCGGTTGTTTGGGTAAAGTTTAAGTATCATTAGTCCATTGATTGAATATCAAATATTCAACAAAAATTTCTCGTGTATTATTTCAAGTTCATTGCTTAGGTGAAATTCAAGAAGCTTTTAATTGATTTAAAACCTTCTTTTTCATTCATCATAAGTATCAATTAGGCACCGATCAGTCGAGTGTCTATGATTAGTTAAATTTTCATTAATCCTTATTAATATCTTATCCACGTGCCATTTTATATTGGTTGTTATAGAAAATTCAAAATTCTCAGTGAGAATTATTTCGGGTTCATTGTTTTTGTTGAGCGCCAAGGGCCCCCATGAAAAATAGTAAATAACAAATAAAGCGCCAACCACCGAAAGGTTGCTCTCATTAAAATACAAATGTTTGGTGTGCAGTTGCTGTTACTTTTGCATTTCTTTGAGAGATTTTTTCAAAATGCCCCCTCCCAAAGCTTAGCTTTTTTTCCCCCCAAAACACAATGTGATCGCCCTAGATGACATTGTGATTGATCATAGAGGGATGAACAATGAGACCTTACATATTCAATGGTCTAAAATATTAGTATAGAAATGGCCAATTTTTTTAGTAAAAACCAAAAATACTAGTAGTATTTTGTAAATGTGTCGAAACTCTGGGGGTATCATTTTGAAAAATTTTCTCTCTCTTTAAACAAATTTCCTTCGTTTCCTTCTCTCGCGTTTGTCTTCCCGAGCAGCTAAAAGCTCTTCTTTTTTGGCCTTCCATCCCTTTCTTGACGTCTTCATCTTGTTCTTCCCATCGCGATCTCGTCGGATTTTGAGATCCTCAGTCGCCATGGCTTCCGCCGCAATGCTGCCAGAAGAGCGCTTCGGAAGGTCTTCAACGTTCCAGTTTAGAACTTAGCCTCGTGAAGGAGAAAGGGGAAGCCTCGAAAGTTAGTAAGATTTATTTGATCTTCTCTGAATCAGCGTTTTGGGAGAGGTAAAGATATGGATTTCCGTTCCCTTTTCTGCTGCGGCACATTTGCTGATAGGTATGTTCTTTGATATTGATTTATCCCCCAAAACGCTATGGGTTAGGGTTTATCATGCCTTTCATATTGGGTTCTCTTTGGTGCTTTTGTGGAGGTTTCTATTAATTCCGTGACCTAAAAGTGTTACTTTGATGCGAAACAGGAGACGGGGGAAGAAGAACTCCACAGGTTGGAGAGTGTTCTCTCTGAAAGAGTTGCAGTCTGCCACCAATAACTTTAACTACGATAACAAGATTGGGGAAGGGGGTTTTGGCAGTGTGTACTGGGGGCAGCTCTGGGATGGATCTCAGGTACTATGGATCATCCTTTCTTTCCTCCCTTTGATTTTGTCTTGCCTTTTTTTAGGCAATACTTTTCAAACATCAGATTAAGAGATTCATCCATGTTCTCTTGTTTGGAATTGGTGAGTTTTAATGACCTGAATTTGATTTTGTTTTCACTAAACATTGAATCCTCACAACGAGTGAGCTTGGCTTGGCATATGCTGTTTAGAAACCTAGAACACCCAACACCTATTTGAATTGAATTCTTACAACGTTTAGATTTATAGATGATGGCACATTGAAGGGATGATTCTCTCTCTTTTCTGTTCCACTGTGTATCAGAAGCAAAATTTGGTTGCCCTTGTTTACTCAGATTGCTGTCAAAAGACTAAAAGTCTGGAGCAACAAGGCTGAGCTTGAATTTGGTGTTGAGGTTGAGGTTCTGGGCAAACTGAGGCATAAGAACCTCCTAAGCTTGCGAGGATACTGTGCCGAAGGACAAGAGCGCCTCATAGTCTATGACTATCTTCCGAATCTGAGTCTAATCTCGCATCTGCATGGTCAAAAATCGGCCGAGAGCCATCTCGACTGGGACAAGCGAATGTCCATTGCCATCGGAGCTGCTGAGGGAATTGTGTATGCCTCGGGACTTCTTATTTTACATGGATCTCATGTAAATCTTTTTCCAACTTCTGTTTCATTTGGCAGCTACCTTCACCACTATGCGACACCCCATGTCATCCATCGGGACATTAAAGCAAGCAATGTTCTGCTAGATTCAGACTTCCAGGCACAAGTTGCTGATTTCGGATTCGCCAAGTTTGTTCCTGACGGTGCAAGTCATGTCACAACCAAGGTGAAAGGCACCCTAGGCTACCTTGCACCTGAGTACGCCATGTATGGAAAGGCCTCAGAGAGCTGCGATGTATATAGTTTTGGAATACTCCTGCTAGAACTTGTCAGCAGCAAGAAGCCCATAGAGAAACTGAGCTCAACATTGAAGCTACCGATCACGGAGTGGGCACTACCTTTGGCTAGGGAAAGAAATTTTAAGGAGATTGCAGATCCAAAGCTCAAAGCAAAGTATGACGAAGAAGAACTCAAGCGAATGGTACTTGTCGCCCTCACCTGCACACAGAGCATGCCCGAGAAGAGACCGACAATGATTGAAGTAGTCAATCTTCTCAAGGGGTTCTCAAAGGAGAAGCTTTCTAGTTTAGAGGACGATATGTTTGGACCTGAAACAACTGGAAATTCTCAAGCATCATCAGATCCTGACAATAACTGTAGTTCCATGTCTGAAGAAAAGGGTTGTAGAGTAAACGAAAATGAGATCGATGCATAGGTACCTAAGTTCATCACCTTGTTTCTTAGCAGTTAATTGCTGAATTTGTGTGTGATTCAACTACATTATATTGCTTCCTATTCCTTGCCTCTCTGTGTGATTAAGACACTTTATCATCACTTTTAAGAAGAGTCCCAATTTGCAAACTTGTGAGAAACATGCCGGTTTACCTGATTTAGAAACATGAACTTCAACGAGGGTTCTCCTCGTGTTCATGGACTAAATTCTTGCCTAAAGTAAAAACAAAAGAAAGCCACATTCCAACCCTTCACATTCTTCATATTCCATGTCCCCTCAACTCATCAAGGGAGTTGATGAAGCAGGTTAGCCAAGTCATATCAATTGAGATGGTTTTAGAGAGTGAGATCAAAAGAGTTTCTCACTTTCTTGCCATCCTTCATCTTCATCATCTTCTTGAGAACTCAGCAAAGTCAACCTTTCCATTGCCGTCCCAGTCAACCCTCTTAATCATCTTCCAGCAGTCCTCCACCTTGGCCCCTTGCTTCATCTCCAACGAAATTAGCACCCCATCGCCAACTCCTTGAGCTCGCGGTTTCTTTACCCGCTTTTGCAGCTTGAATGGCTACTTGATCCGTCTGATCCGATGATCACCCGGAATTGAGGCCCAATTATAGTTCTAAATGGACCGGTTAATCATATGGTAAAATTTCTAGTAGGCCAATATATTAAAACACACCCTTAATAATTAAAAATAATCGACTTGCACAAAAAAAAAAGGTGTAAATTCTTTGGAAAAAAAGACTATTATCTACTGATTAGGTTTCTTGTTTATTTCAATAAAAAGTGCAATGGCATCTCTCTATATAGTCGTGTAGTCAATCCAGTAAGTGAACTCAATACGCATGTCCACGCGATTCAACTGGATAAAGTATACCATATTCAATCTAAGAAACACAGCACAATGATCTGTTTGTGTACCTGGAATAGTTTCTTCTAAACCCAAGCTTCATGGGCATGGACAGAGAATCTGCATTCGAGATGGTAGCATATATATATATATATATCACAAATGCACTTCATAAATAGTAGAAAATGCCATTGTACTTACAGATCTTTGTTCCCTCAAGGGTAGCACAAACAACAACAACAATAAGATGAAAAATTCAAACGAATCTATAACACAACCGACATCCATCGGATCACAAATAACCACCGCATCGGCATAAGAAAGAAACTATAACATGCTCTACCTGATACAAGCTGGTAACGTAAGTCCATGGCAGAAAAATGCAAGCACCACGTATATAATAATCACGATAAGTAGAATAAGCGCGATCCTGCAAGATGCAAACAGTCACATTCAAGAAATGTTCTAATTCCGAGTATAAAATATTAAGGTTGGAGGGACAAACAGAAAAAATAGTTTTAATCCGCTAATGCGGATAATAAATTGTTAATAAAAGCAATACAATTAAATTTTAGATGACAGGTATTGGATTTTCACTTCTATATGAACAAAAGAAAACAAAGAGAAGGCTAGTTTTCTTGCATTTCCAACACTGCTACTACAGAGTGAATTTGGATGATGACTGCATTCATTGAGAAAAACCTGGTTGCCGAGTATATGATCACATTTTTGTAGAGTCACTCGCCACAATTCAACTGACAGCAAGAGAAAACTAGTTACGCTGGAACATAGAACTCAATCTCCAACTAAAACCAATTCAGCTGGCTCCCTGGGATAGATCCACAAATATGGATCCTATGTTCTTGGGGACAAAAATATAGTTCCTGAATTGAGGTTCAAGGTCTTCCTATTTCCGTATAAATTAAAAATCAAAGTGAAGGTATGATAGAAGTGAATGCGTGAAAGACAGAAGTTAAAAAAAGATTAAAACGTGCAATTTGCATACGTTAGCTTAATATTTCTCCACCACGCAGTGTTCCTGAATCGACGTGCTTGTTTCCTGAAACGAATTGTATTCCCCTGCATGTTTGCAGTTTTGTCAACTAGCAACTCCAGTCGCTCTCCTCTTTCCAGCACTTTGTCAATATTCTCTATCATAACATTACGAACCTATGACACAAAACCATTAAGAGGAACTACAGTAGTCAAAAAGATCAGAAGGTTAAACTGAATGAAAGATGTTAATATTTCAGGTTAAATATAAAAGAGAGTGATACTAATCTTAATTAAGCTATTGACACTTGAAAGTTTCAACTACTGTCAAGAGCACACAATTTTGTAACAAATTTTTATTCATCCATTTCCTACCATTCATGTAATTCACTCATTCAGTCATGTCTCACATTGATATTAGGTGAAAATGTGATTTTAATGGTAAGTCTCATAATGATGACAATGATGATGAAATAAAGATATATATTCCTTCGTGAACAATCTTTTGATTTGCTCATTGAATTCTAGAGCTCGATTAGGGGATAAAATCATACAGCTGACTTAAAATAATTTGGACAAATACATCTTGATTGATGGTTTGATACAATGACGATGCTCAAAGGTACTACAAGTCTAGATTCCAGGTAAGTGAAACAAAATTGGACCTAATTGATATTTTAGTCTTCATTGGAGAACACAAAATACAAATGTCTACCATTGATTGCTTAGCTTGATTATTCTGAACAAAAATTAATTGGGCAAATATTAAAGCAGGAATAGAATCCATGCTCGCATACCATATATGTAATATATATGGCAATCAAGTGATCAACTGAATACTATCTTGTCTGTTTTTTTTCAAACCCTTGAACGGTATTGCACCAGTGGAGTGTTAATCAAATAGAGGATGCACTACTGTAGAAATAAATAGCCAAAATATTGCATTGTCATGTCATGTTGATCACTTTGAAATCAAATACATTTTTGCATTTGGGGCATTTAAACATTGAAGAATTATGCAACTATGTAACAAGTAAAGCCTTTAGTTGTAATATCCCTATTCATCAATAATGTATAATGGTAGAGAAATAATGTATAAAGGTAGAGAGGATTATCTAGGGGTTCTTGAGAAAGAGGAAGCATACTTTTTTTTTCCTAGACATGATATTGGGCTTCCTCCTTCGTGTACCGACTCATCCCATGTTTGCGAACTCTTCACCTGTCCACCTCCGCATATGCATCTTAGTCGCATGATCGCCACACGAGCCAGTCCAAGTTCAACGCCTCCTCCATGCAATGCATCTTTCCCAGCATCCATGTGCCTCCATTTGCGCTCATCCATTTGACCGCCTTACATCTCTCCAACTTTGACTCTTCACTACCCTCTGCACAATGCGTACGCCCTGTATACACCTTTGCCCACACATCTCCACCTATAGTCCTATAATCTTTCTATGACGGACTGCCTATAGTCCTAGGCGGGTAATGCTTCATCTTCTCCACATCAAGAGGTTATCATCCTTCTTAATTAGAGAGCCGAGAAGCCTGAAAGCCCGGAAGGTCAACTACAATTAGTGACTCAACTACACCTCTCTGAGCCATGTGCCTCCCTCGAGTGACAATCCAAAAGCAAGAATGACCACATAATGGTGCATGTCTTCATCGGTGTTCCTCTCTCAGCCTTTGTGGGACTAAACTCCCAATCTGTTCAATTGAGCCCCATCATTGAGAATCCATCTGCTTCTCTTTATGTCAAATTCCTTTATGTGTGCTTATCCTTCACATCATGCGTACACCTCGTTCATCATTGTCACTAGATGAGCCCTTGTGCATGTATCATTCCAAGCATCATTGTCGTGGCTGAATCTCTCTACACGTGCCATTCTGCGGATCTCAAGTCGACATGTTCTTATCTCTACATGCGACATTCCATGTACTTCTTGAGATCAATCTAGATATTATCTCTATGTGTGTCAATCCGCAAACATTGTCTTCTCTCCATATGCTTTATTCCGCGGACATCCCTTTTGTATGTGTGCCATTCCACAAACTTCTTGAGATCATTCTATGAATTATTTCCATATGTATCATTCTACCGACGTCTCAAGTCTCTCCTTTGCATGAGTAGCATAGGTTGTATTAGTTGATTATATTTGTAACATGTTTTCTATAGTATAATCACATTAGCTTGAGGCGAGTGCTATGGAGTATTATGTAAATATGTAATAGGTAATGAATTTATTGGTAAAATTCTCTATTCATCGATAATATATAAAAGTAGAAAGAGTTATCTAGAAGTTTTTGAGAAGGATGAAGCCTAATTTTTTCCTCAACAAGCACCATGCATCCAACATAGATCGGTGGACCTCTATTTACTCCTAGATCCATACCATACATATTAAATTGACACCAAACAGCATGTGCACAAATAAGTCTACTAGTGCCTTAAGGCCATCTCAGAAATATTAAAAAAATATTTTAACCTAAATATTGGATATAAGAAATTGAATAAAATATAAATTTTAATATGGTTGATGTTGGATACAGATAGAAATAACATTGTTTTCAGTGTCCTGTAAGCACAAAGCAAAGTCCATAATATATCAACAAATTGTATTAATTTCTAATGAAATACCCTACCTGACTCATTTCACCCTTGATGCGACTCATTCTATCTGCATTAGGATCATTTGAATAGTAATCAATTTGTTGGCTCAAGATCCTAGAGAACTCATCATTCATTGCATAAGCAGGTGCTGTGTGACAAGCACGACCATATGCCTTCACAAATCTTCCATGAATATCCTCGAGGAAGGCAAAAGGAATTCTTCCTACATGGACCGTTCACTCCATTTAAAATGGAATTTCTATTGAAACAATGTTTTTAAAGATGAAATCTAAGTCAACAACAAAAAATAAATAAATAACAGATTTGATATTACTTGAACATGTAAATAGCATATACAATTGATATTTCTACTCTTTGTACAATTGATGCTAAAAAGGTATAATCAATCAACCTTTCTAGTTTAATGAGGAAAATAGCATACTAGTAATGAGGTTCATGTAAGTCTATGAGGAAACCATGATTTACAAAGAAAAAGGAATGAATAGACAATCTACAATTTTTTGAGAGTAAACCATTTTTCCTCCATGAAAGCTTGATAGATACTGGTTGTCATTGTGCTTGTAATATATACCTTCAAGTCTTAAGATTTACATATCCTAGGAAACACTAAATATGTTTGATAAGTTCAACACAAAGATAATCCCCACAATCTTAAATTAAGGTTGGTAATTTGGTATGAGTGACATGTTAGTAGAATGAACTAAAAAAGCATTGTCTTGAGTAGGTTGGACAAATTTACTATGACAAAAGAAAAACACAAGTTCCTGCTTTAGTCTCTTGCATATGCAGGAAGTTCTAAGTTCTAAACTAATGCCTTTGCTAGGATGGTAAATGGTCATGTCCGTTAAATCAAGTTTAGGTTTGTGTTTGGTTCTCATATTCCTCTAGACACTCTTTGAGACGACCACCACTTGCATCCATTCTAATGCACATTAACTTTTGCCTGCATTTTCTGGATCAGTCTGTGATGCTTCCCACAATAAAGATGGTAGATGTGTCCCAGCGAGAAATCTCTGACTAGCTTCCTACATCCAACATCCAACATCCAGAAGGTCTGTTTCTAAGGTGAGTTAGTATGACTCTGGCTGATTACTGAAACCTATTTTCTTTGAACTAAGCATTAAGGCTGATAGATGTCTAAACTTGTTGAGGAAAGAATAAAATATTACTCAATGACCATTCAGATTATTTAGAGAATATATTTCCAATCTGATGGCTTGCAGCTTCCATGAGATTAGACATAGTCAAACAATTGTTCTGCTCATAAATCTGTTTTCTGCCAAAAGTCTTGATCCACATGTGAATTGAGGTTTCCAACCCAATCAAATACAAGTTAACAATTCTATCTGGCACAACCACTAGGTTGATAGAAGTGGGAAACGATTGAAGCCTAATTACTCAAATTTTACATTCATTTTGATATGGAATGAGAGCTATTATATATTCTCGTTAAACATATTTCATGGAAATCATAAAAAATTTACTTGTAACATGCCCAAATTTAACAATCCGGGTAAGACTTTTAAATGGTGAGATTAGATATATTTACAATGTCCTTGAAGAAGAGCTTTAAAAGAGAAAAAGAATAGCCTTCACAAGGAAACATCAAAATTTTTGCTATGACACCAATAATTATTTGGTGTAGTGGTAAATGAGGTAGATCCGGAACACTTTTCATCAAAGGTCAATAGTTCAAATCAATATAACGGTACTGTTAGGAGAGGTTTACCTGTGTTGTTCCCACTCAAACTGGAATGGAACATGTGGGGGGATACCTTGTGGTCAAGACCAAAAAACAAAAATGCTTGCTCTGACCAAGCATAGCATGACAAAGAAACTGAATTGACATTCATATTTTGACTCAGGGGTTTCAATTTAAAAGTATGTACTTTATCTGAACGCATAAATGGCTAGCTAATGATGCCAACACGCTCACACTTTAAGCACATTAGGACATAGAAACTGAATTTGACATTTATCATTTGGCTCACTAGTCCTAGAAGTTCGAACTATGGGCTCTAGCTGAATGTTGAATTGGTAAGCAACTGATGCCCAAAACCAGCTTTTTGTATCACATACACGCAGATGATCCTATGCAGCAGAGCAATGACTTCAGTAAGACGAAAAAAGCCACATTTTTTCTATGTAACTTTAACTAGTTTTCTTTTAAATTACTCCGTTTTGGACAGAGAGCATCTGTATGAATTTTTCTTCAATCTACGAATCTTTTTCCCCTCCAAATTTCACAAAGAAGAAACGTAATAAATTCGATAATTAATCGATCAAGAACCATCCGCAGCTGGGATCCACGGAAGAGAAGGATGGGAGTGCAGGAAAAGGAAGGACTCACTGCCGGCGGTATCATCGGCGACGCAGAGAACGGTGAGGCCGTCTGTGCGCTTGACGTGGAAGACGTACCGGTCCTGTGAGTAGGACGCGTGGGTGTCCTGGGAATCGGGGATCCGCTCGAGGATCTGCCGCGCCACCGCGCCGGCGTTCACCTCCGCAGCGCTGAACTCCGCCAACACGACCGATCCTCGCGCCACCAGAGCGTAGAGGATCGCCATCTCTCCCCTCTCCTCTCCCCTCTCCTCTCTCCCCTCTCCCCTCCGATCTGGTATTCGACGAGACGAGTCAGAAGAGAGAGGAGGCGAGAGAAAGGGAAGGATACAAAGAAGGGAGAAGGAGAGGAGATAACAATAGGCAATGATGATGTGCTGGCGGCAAAAAAAAATAGCCATCGTAAGCGTCCCTACCAAATTAATAATTTTGTAAATTAAAGTTAAGCATTATTTAACTAAAATTATTTAATCTTGTAAAAATTTTAATTAAAATTATTAGACCAATTGGATAACAAGGTAATTTTTTAAATTGATTTGTTTTATAAAAAATAATATATAAAAAATAAAGAACACTTTTTAAAATATTTATCCATTTTATAAATGTAGAAAATTCTCATTTTTAGGTAAATTGCTTCTCCCGCCCCCCTGACACCGCACCCCCACCCCTCCTCTCTCTCTCCCATTCAAATGACCCTTTTACCCTTTTTTTCTTTGTTTTTTATTTTATTTTACTTATATATATATATATATATTAATTTTAATTAATTTTTATATAGTTTTATTTTTAAAATTAATTTTGTTTATTATTTTTACATTAATACTTATATATATATTTTTAAATTTTATTTAATTTTTATTTAGTTTTATTTTTAAATTAATTTTGTTTATTATTTTTTAAATTTTATTTAAATTTTATTTAGTTTCATTTCTTTAAACAATTTTGTTTATTATTTTTTTTATCAAATTTTTTTATTTTATATAATTTTTAACATAAGTTAAACTCTTTTCTTTTTTAAAATTACCTTATTAATTCGACATTTAAATTACCCCATTCAACTCTTGACATATGTCAAAACTTTGTCTCCCTTTAAATCATTTCTCCCTTCAACCCTTGACACATAACACATGTCAGAATTTCTCACCCTTTTTAAATTACCCATTCTCCAACTATTGACACCTGTCAAAACACTCCCTCCCTTTAAATTACCCCTCTTCCAACCCTTGACATATGTCAAAAATTCTCATCCCTTTAAATTACCCCCCTTCCAA
>JBAMIB010249069.1:0-12012 GCA_037177415.1 Kaempferia rotunda
GGAAGGCCTCCCTCTTGCAGTCAACCATAGATTCCTGGTGAAACAGCGCTAGAGTGTTGTCGTCGTCGTCGTCGAGAACGACTGCGGCGATGGGAGTGTCGGTCGGCAGAGATCCGAACCGGAAGAAGGCGGCGAGGAGGAGAACGGTGGATATAGGAACAGGGGACAGGAGGAGAGTCAGAAGCGGGCGTGGAAGGTAGAGAGCTGAGAGGAGGGCGGCGGCTGTGATGACGGAGAATAATGGGTGGGAAGAGCCGGAAGTGAAGAAAAGGTGACATCTTGAGAAGAAAGCAGAGGACTCCTCTGCTTTCTCCGCCTCCATTGCCAATGGAAAAGCTCCAACTTTTCGCTCAGCGCTTCAGAAAAATAAGTTTTAATTTGAATCTTTCATCTGGTAGTGAAGAAGATCAAGTGAAGACTACTAGAGACAGTCTTGGTGCAGAACAATAATGGAAAAAACAATGGTTGTCGAGTCATGATCACTATCTGGTAGTGTGAGATTAAAAGCAGCCACATGCATTGCATCGTCCGTTTGGGATTCGCGCACTGTAACATGACAGCTCTTATACAGAGATTCATTTATTCTGTCGATATGCTCTTCTACCTTGTGCATGTATTTAAGTGATCAAACTTAATAGCAAATGCTGCTGAGCAATACGAATTTGATAGTGAAATGTTCAGTCACATGTATGACAGTTAGTTGACATAAGAAGTTTGATAGTGCTGACAGACATAAGGAGTTGAAAGAATAACATCAGAAATCATAAAATGGCCAATGAATTGAAGGTTTCCAAGCTTTCAAAGAATTCTAAGATCATCTCTAACTGGTGCCATTTACATCATTTTAGTGTAAATAGAATATTAAATCATCTCCAATCTAATCATTCTTTTTTAACCAAAATGGTGCAAATGTATTTTTCCCTTTTTATAATATATTATAATATTAAATTTATAATTAAAATATTCTTAAATATATTAAATTAATAGTACTTAGTTTAATTTATTATGTAAATTTTATTTATTATAAAATTATATTAGTTATTATATACTATAAAATTATTAATTTTAATACTAATTATTATTATTATAAAAAAATAACAAATTAATAGGTATGTTAAATAATAAATTATAAGATATTTTAAATAATATTTTAAGATTTTTTTTTTTTAGAGTGGAAAAATTATTTGATGTTGAAATGATACTAAATTGGTAAAAAAAAAAAATACATCAAAATAAAGTTTATGACCGGAGATAGTCTTATATCTATAGCTCCCAAACCTGAAATCCACTTACGTAAAGTGACATTTTATTTTGTAGATTTAGCATTCCCAGATATTCATGAGAATTTAAAACCTAGTACTGTAGTGCACGCACAACAGTAGAGATCTTGTTCTTCAGCATTGTCAAACAGACTTAGAGACCGTAAAGTGCGCTTCAATTCCGTGATGCTACAGGTTAACCTGCAAGACAAAGTCAGGAGACCTTATCTGAATACTGACTTGTACTGCTAGACGTCAGTTTCCTGTCCTACAAAGTCTACCATCAGGAAAAAAGATACATGCTACGAGCACTTGGATTCCCATGCCTACTATTAGACAAGTTCACGCGGCCATTCTCCATGAACAATGACAAGTTCTGCTTTTCCAGCTACATCACTCACTCACTCACTCACTCAGCATTGTGTCTGAAAGTGCTTCTTATTTTTCTATCTACACAGGAAGCCAATCAATTTATATCAGTTGAAATCTGGTGAGGAAGCTAAATGAACATCGATATCCTTACAGCAAAATTGTGGAAAAATTATTGATAAGCCGATACCTGTACCATCACACCTCATGAATCTTGTTATCTTCATATACCTCTAGCTCTGACTCTCATTTCCAGTTAGAACAAGCGCATTGATCCCTGTAATCTGCCATTGTTAAACTAGAACAAGTACTCCTCACAGGTGGACTTGGGATATCAGAGAATAAGATGGAATCGGCATTTACAGAAAGGCTCAATTCATTTACCACTCATAAACACAACAAGATGTAGGGAAGACATTTGAGGTGGATGAAGCCCCAGGCTATCCACCGACGTTTACATGTCGCTCGCCTTCTACCACAAATTCGATAGTTACGATGGCGACTAGGAAGTAGCTAACTGGTATAAACATCACTAGTATAATCCACTGGTTGGAAAGACAAACACTCTGGAATCTCTTACCAACAACGGATGCTCCTCCAATCCGTTCTTCAGCGAATTATGACTGCACATTGGGGGAGTGCATCATCATCACCGTCATACTTCTACTGAAAAGGGGGGAAATCATCAGTCGTTTAAGCTCGAATTGCAGCAGAGGCGATGGGTTTGCTGCAAACAAACAAGAGGACGTATGTAATCGAGCCAAAGCCAAGCTACACCGGACCATTACTGACGAACGCCGGCCGCGATGGTTTCAGATGGAGGCGTCTTGGTCTTCGCCCGATTGGATCTGCAGGGGAACCGCGCTCGTTGGACAAAATTGGATTTCAGAGGCGGAGAGAAGAAAGAAGGATGACCTGAGAGGAGTCGGGGAGAGAAGAAACAAAGAAGGATGACCTGAGAGGAGTCGGGGGAACAGTCCGGAGGGGACTCGAAGAGGGAGAGGGGGAAGCGCTTGTCGACGACGCCGACGTCGAAGTGGATGATGCCGGAGGTCTGGTTGTCGAGGCGGATGGCGAGGACAGGGAACCAGAGGAAGAGGTCCTGGGCGGCAACGCCGGTGAGTCCCGCGATCTGTCCGGCGGAGATGGTGCCGGCGACGCTAGCGTTGTACCGCATCTCGCTCTCGAAGTTGGCGATGCACGGAGTATCCAGACGCGCCTCGAAGCGGCCGTCATCATCCATGGCGAAGTCCCGCACGCCCTTGGGCAGGAGCCCGATGGGAAGCCCGTGGGAACGCAGCGCCTCGTAGGCGCTGCTGGCTTCCGTCGCTGCCGCCGGCCAGGCGAGAGCGAGCAGCCACGAGAACAACAAGAGGCGCATAATTACGGTGGCAGGGAAAAGAGGAGGACGAGGCCGGAGATCTGAGGAGGAGGACGAGATCGAGGGGAGGGAGGGTCAGTGCGAATGAGGAGCCCACGGGGGAACGGGGAAGGAGGGAGTTGGGTTTGGTTGTGGGTAGGTCATTTTTTTTTTTGTTCGTTTATGGGGATGGATGGTGGGGCCCGCGGATGAGGAGTTGTATGGATTGGTTGGAAAGAGGGAGGAGCAGAGCCGAACACGTGGGGTGTTGGTGGTCGTCATCCACTGCGGACGCAATTAAATATGCGGAATGCCATAATCCCCCGTCCCTACATTTGATGTTCAGATCATATTTATCGTTCTCTATCGGATGGTCGTGACATTTTTAAGATGGATATAATATTTTAATTATATATATAATATCTTTAAAATAAAATCTGATCCGTTTAATCTGCGATGGAACATAAGGAATTTAGGACAGAGGTACATTTCCTGCGTGCGGCAATAGAATACTTCACTGTCAAATTTCCAAACCAGACAAGAGCAAAGCAAACTTCTCGTTTTTAATTTCTAAAATATCTATAACTGTCAGATAAATAAATATTGATCCGGACATTAAGAAATAAAGAATATTTAAAAAAAAATTCAGATTAGTAGAGTTAGAAATCACTTCGAGTACCTAAAGTTCCAAGATCATCTTGGGCACCTAAAGTCCCGAGACCACCTCAGGCACCAAAGTTCCGAGGTCATCTCGGGCACCAAAGTCCCGAGATCACATCGAGCATACAAAGTCATGAGATCATCTCAGGCAAATAGTAGTCGGGAACTCCTCGATTATAACTGTGGACTCCATTATAAAAAGTTCATATCCTCCTCTCCGGGAATTCCGGCGAAGAGTAATGATAAAAAATGGTAGGGATCTTATCATTAAGGAAAACATTTATTATCGATTATTTGGTAATAATAATTGAAAAGACAATTGAGGAAATAAATACATCGAATATTCTCCTTTTATGACACTTCATAAATGCATGAGCAGTTGCCAGTGCACCTCCAAAGATGTCATATCAGCCCTAATCATGGGAAAAAGGACGCTGGCCACCAATAAAAGGGAGTAGGTAATTTTTTCTTCCAAACTTTCCTTCTCGCAAACACTATTCTTCTCTTTTTGACTAAGCATCGGAGGGGTTTCCGTCGGAATTCTTCCGGTGTAATTCTTTAACGTTCGTGTTATTTTCACCGCCAGGGCCCCTATTCCTCTTTCCTCGTCATCTTCAACGTCATCTCCTTTGGTTGCCTGACCTTCCACGTGTTCCTCGCCGAAACAGTATCCACTCTCTTGCTCCTTCTGTCCGTATGCTTTCTATCTGTTGACGTTGCTTTTGGCAGTGATCTCGACAGTAGATTAGAGCAGAAGATGCCGAGGCCAAGGGAGTTGGGCCAGAAAGAACATTAGTTTCAGAAGGATGACAATCAACAGGGGAAGAGAGGTAACACTAGTTTAGTTTCCCAACTCCTTTTGTTTTTCTCTACCAACTTCATTTCTTTTCTAGTTCTGTAATCCCATTTATATGCGAATCTTCGACTCCTTCCATGGTCGGTGGCTTCTTGTTTTGTCTGAAGAATGTCTGTCGATTCTAAATGCATTGACAGAAGAATCAAGGCATGTCAAAGTTAACTTCAGTTCTACAGTGGCTAAGGTCAATAAGGCATCGGAGTTAAAAGTGGTGGAAGATGCAAATAAGAAGAACAAGACTCATTCTCAAGTTACTGCTTCATATATCCCATCTTTGAAAATTAGAATGTTGAATGAGTCTGGTGGTACGCCGTTGGAGAAGTTTTTACGTACAGAAGATTTGACTGACAAATGGAGAAACATTAAATTCATCAACTCAGATGTAGGTGAGTCATTAAAATTGAGCTAGTGCAATGAAGGATTGAATTTGAGCTAGTTGTATCAAAAAATGACTAGATCTGGCATTAGGAGGCTACAAATCATCTCTTGTTATTCATATAGCACTCATTCTAGTTATAGTTGTGGACTGAAACTATATGCTTATACTCTGTTTGATCTTGATTACAATTTCTAACACTAAATGAGCCACCAACCTAAGGAGCAAATCTCATTGATTAGTTGTGGCAAAAGCTGTTGTAGAATTTGGTAGCAGTTGGGTTAAGTTTTCATTCAGCTTGTCTATCCAAGTCAACTTGTAGGAGAGGAATTTCAGTTTGAATTTGGTGGGGGGTCAAAGAAGTACCAATGTGAGTCAATTTGTTGGATAGATGTAATATCTTAAAAGGAGTTTAGTATAGAGATAGAATTAGCTCTGCTCTCATGACGCTCTACCAATGTATGGTTATCTAAATGCTCTATATATGCTTGAAATTAACTCTTTTATTTCTTGAATTCTTCCATTTACTCTTTCTTTTCTTTCTTCTCTTTCATTTCCGTTAGTTTCCCTGTCTATTGTCTAAGACTTGTGCTTGATAGATGTGATTATTCTCTTGAATAAATTTATATCTACTTTATATATCCAACATGAATCTAGGACATGTGATAGACATTTGCTAATGTATTATGTAATTTATTTGATGCATGCACTTCGAAGATGCAGATCTATGTTGTTACACAAAAGCTTCAAATTTAATATATAAGTTATGAAAGTTTCTGTTTGCAGTTGTCAATAAAAAATTTACATGGTTTAATAATTAATATGATCTTTAATTCTTTAGGTGTAACAACTCTGTCAGCTTCATAGTATCATGGACTACTCCTTTTGAATTGCTTTTGAGAAAGAAAAGAATTATCTGGAAAAGATCATGCTGTTTGATGCTTTTTCATTTGTGTTTGCAAGCATTAGCTCGTTTTCTGCTTACTTGAAGGTTGATCAACATACTGTTTTGGAAAGATATGTCTGTTATGGCAAATCTGTTGTGGAGTCATCTATCAATTTTCTAGCAGATACTTTCCTAATTTTCATTTTTTATGTTTTGGAAATCAGATATAGTTTGTGAATTTTTTATGGGCATCGAGAAGGATTTTCGTTTTCAAGATGACCGTTGAAGTTTCTTTGCTTTGAAAATTAACTGTCATTGTTCTGTATATTAATCCAGCTCTTCTTGTCATATTAGGATTAGAAGAACATGGAGGATCTCAATTTGTTAATTCGCCAACTGAGAAGCAACGATCAAAATACAAACTTACTTTTATCGATCTGAACATAGCCCAAGATGATGAGTTTATTAATGGTTTTCCAGATACTGTGGAATCATCAACTTCACCATCCCCAAGATCTACAATTATTCTCCCTGGAGCTGATTTGAGTGTATCAAATATTGAATACTTGAACGAATCGACCAGCATGGAACAGCCTGGGTTTCTATCACCTGATTTGAGAAATTCAAGTCAAAGGAATGCCAGCTCATTGCATCATGATATTAAAGTCTCTAGTCCTTGTTCAGCACAAACTTCTGTACAGACTAGTGATGCCATATATCATATGAATTACCAAGGTGTAGACAATGAATTTCTCAGATCCAGCATCAAGAGTCCTGAGGCATGTTGCGATGATTTGGTTGAAAATATTTCTAATGCCCACAAGATCGGAACTCAGCACAGTGCAGATGTACCAATAATTGAAGAGTTATGTAAACTTGGAAAAGGAAGTACTTTTCCATTATTGGACCAGCCAATTATTTCTGATAGCAGAACTATGATTCTTATTTCCTGTAGTTATTTTGAAAATGATTGCTTTCACGCACCAGCTGAGAGTACCAATTTGCCACCAAATACAGGAGGTTTGGAAGAGAAAATGTTACATAAAGAAGAAAGTGAAGAAGATACCTTATCAAGTCACGCCAAGGTTGCACATGGAGAGCAACAAGATGAACCTGAGTCCCGTGATGTGACCGAGAACAATCACTTTGAATTCACCTCAGAGAATGGATGTGTAGCAAAGCATGTAGTTGTCTCCAATTCTGCAATTGAATTAGATTTGGTAGTTCCTGAAAATATTCCCAGCAATGAAATTCCACCTTTTGAAGAGTCTGAAATAACATTCTTGGGCGTAGAGGTAGAAAATTTCTGTACATCCCAACCTAAAGAGCATTCAGATAAAAGACTAACTCAAGTGCCACTGATAGATCACATTGTCGCCAAAGCAGCAAAGACTCTTCTATCTATTTCTTCAAAGAAACCATTATATGCTGTGGACCATCTAATGAGTAACAGGAAGATTAAAATCTGAGTCTGAACAAGGCATGGCTCAACCACAGTCTTCTGATTCTTTTGAGACAATAACATTGAAGCTAAAGGAAATCAGAGATGATGGAAGCTCAGTCTGTGACAAACTAATAGACAAAGATAGTAGGAAGGATGGAAGTGGGTATAGGCTACGAAGGCAAGTAAGGGATTTTCAGAAGGATATATTGCCAGGAATTGTATCTCTTTGAAGGCATGAAATATGTAAAGATCTTTATGCCATTAAGTATGAACTGAATCAGTCTAGCAGAATTTCAGAGGGGTATTGTTTAATTCCTGTTAGAAGTAGACGTTCAAGTTCAAGGCCTTATAGCATAGGTAGAAGGTGTTGATGGTTTCAGGTATTATGAACTTACAATTATAGATTTTTTATTTCAAAACTACAGCCCTCAACTTCCCTAATTTATATTTTTCTCCTCTCTTCTACGCAGTTATATATGGTGGTGAAGATTCTTTAATTTTTGGTTATATGACATCTGTTAGTAGAAACTGCAACATGCTATTTGCAAATCCTTTGGTTTCCCGTTTGTTTTGACTTGGGCAACTGGCCCGATTTGGTTGGTTGTTTGATCATTTTAAAAAAAAATCGTTTAGTGGAATGACGTTGCACTAAAGGATTTTAAGTACAACTGTACAATGGTGCCGTTTTACTAAAAAAAAAAAAAAGGTTGAGTTGTGTCGCTGATGCAATTCAACCGTCTTCTACAACAACATTGCTGCCAGAGAATGAGTTGTATTGCCCGTGTTGTCGTGGGCTAGGTGCGAGCCGCTCTAGAATCTGTGGGAGGCTACAAATTAAAGCAGAGCAATGATACGTATAAAATTCAGGGGTAAATACACCAATATATGGCCTATAATTTCACTTTTTTAGACCTCATTACATTATGAGTCTATCCTTAAATTTTTCATTGAAATTTTTTCTTTAAGCAAATCATTTCTCATTAAAGCTGCCACCCACAATTCTTATAATACTACTAGTCTATAATACTACTAGGCTGTGATAAGGTTGGGAGAGGCTGAAGTCTCCTTAGCATCCCCTAGTGCGTCACCCCTACCCCCGAGATATATCATCATTTTTTTCCCTTTTTAATTGCTAAATGCTTTTCAAACTCTGTTATTTTTAATAAATTTATATTCCTTTATAGGGTTATAAATGAAAGCTTGAGCTTGGCTGGTTTTAGTTTTTTTATGTTCTTTTTAGGTTTATTTATTAAAAGTTTATTGCGCTAGAGTGTTTTATCGAGTTAATTAATGATATTTTTATTTTTTATAATTTAGGTAAAATATTAATTTAATATATAAGTATATATTATTTTCTAATTTATAATTATTTATATATTTTAAGATTATAAAGATTTATATATTATTATTTTCATGCATTCGAATAAAAATAAAATAAATAAATTTATAATTAAAATTTGGACAGGTTAATTAAAGAGTGTGTTTATTTATAAATTGCTCACTCTATTTATTCATGAACATCAATGATTCGAGCTCATTAGTGATCGTAGTTTCAACTTTATTTGTATTATATATTTTTCATTATTGAATGAATATAAATGAATGATACTGAATTTGTTAACGGTGGTCAATTTACTTGTAACTCTATTCCTTTCAAATTTGATTTTAATAGGTCTACATTCTAATCGAAACATCACCTTACAATTATTCCTCTCTTAAATATATATGTCATTCATTTACTATCAAGGTTAACTAAATTGTCATATGATCAATGACGTACGTAGTTATTCAATCTAGCTAGTTATTCCACTAGCCTCACTTGTTCTAGCTAGCTAGTTGTTGAATCTGCTTGGCTTGTTTGATCTTAATTAGTTGGCTCAGATAGTTCACTGAGGTCCATGATTTTCATTAAAGTTAGAGATTTCATATATTCTCTAAATTATATAACACTCAACTTTTTTTCTCAACAATGTTTTCATAAATTGTTTGTTTTAAATAATTTATTGACCACGTATATATAGTTCAGATAAATAAGAATGATATATAACTATGCAATCTCCATATTAATTACATCCATAAACATTTTGTAGATTCCAAGTACGTCTAGAAATACCAGATGTGTTTGATCACGGGGGTGGTGATGAACCAATGGAATAGGCCGAGGAATTGCCGTTCAACGTCTCTTTTTCAGCTATTGTTGATGATCCATGGCACACACTATAGTCGGTGCTGTAAAGTGCCCCTCGAGCATTCCCCTTTTCAGATTCCTGACATGCAACTTGCAAACTTGATGTAGTCGCTGGTGTCATGTTTCCAGGAAAGCATCCAATGCAGATTGCAGGTAATTAAGGAGAACTTAACAAATAAAAATAAAAGTTTTAATTCCTGACTGTGAGTGAGGAGATGTGCATCCAAAAAATCGTTGCTTACGTGGATTTGGATATTGCCGGTACGACGATGAACTGCTTCCTGTCCACAGAAAATTTTACAGAAAATGTTAGAGGCCAAACAAGGAGAGACATCCCCTTGTTGGGTGCTCCGACACTCAAGTTAGTTCTCGATGAAGAAGACGATGAAGTTGGAGAATATTGTTGATGCTGTAAAATTACGTCCCTTGGGAGCTTGTTGAGAGACTATATTTATACATATAGTGCTAGCGTCGTTTTAAGGCAAATGTGACCGTAATTTTTTTTCTTAACGGACTTTCCATAATTAGGTTTCGTGATTTATACTTTAACGGCTGCACATGTTCTTCTAAAAGCTTCTCCCGTACAAGGAATCACAGTTGTACCCTTAAGGGAATATTCTTCTGACATTTGGTTGGACTAAGCGACAAAGAGGACTCTTATTTTTTGGTCCGATTAGCGATGGCTTGCCAATCGGCAATGTATTACAAAGACGCCTCAGAAGATAATCCGTTCGGATAGTTAATGAGAGGGTAATCTCCCCTTTTGAGCGGAGCTTGCTTGTAGTCCGTCCGGACACGCTGTCAAGACAGTTGGTTTGCTATAACTTCTCCTATAGGGGAGAGCGGTCTTATTCAGATAAACTATCCGACCGATTGCTCTACTGGTATGCTTCGTCCGACTAGCCGCGTTGTCTAGCTAGTTCGGTCTGCTTCTTAGCTTTTTTGGTGGAGACCGTTCCGGGTGGCCGACCGAGTGATCCACTTAATCGGTGAGTTGTCCATCTCTTTTGAAAATGACGTGACTTCTTTGTTGATCAACCTTAATCTGACTTCTCGTGACCCGGATAAAAAAAGAAAAAAAACGAGAAAGAGGGTAGCATATGTTCATGTGGCATAAAGGCGAAATCGTTCGCCCCTAACGCCCCCACCAATCCGTCCTCAGGTCAACACGGAGGAGGTAAATCACGGGTAACTACTAGCCATAAATACAAATGGTTAAGACATAGGAGAGATATATATTCGGGCACGCCAAAGATAGCATATGTTCATGTATCCATCTTCAGCAGAGAATTGGTAATTAATCAATCAACTTGCCTTTTTTTCGAGGATTGATTCCAGACGCTGTAAGTGAAAAACTATTCGGATTTCCGCATGATATCTTACTATTTTGCTCCGTGCCTTCTACGACCTGTCAATTTCCGTAGGTAAATAATGGCAACGTTTGAGCTCCTTCTGACACAGTTTGATGCTTCAATGCTCTGTTTAAGGAACTGTACAAATGATTGTTGTACTAGTCTCTGATGACCAGTTAGGAACTATTTATTGTAGGACCCAGTAATTGGTATTCAATACTTATCTTTTGTTTAATGAGATTATTATCATATATATAGACACACATGGTAAAATTTTAAATCAATAAGCTAAAATAATTTTTACATGAGGTGAAGTACAAGGAAATGAAATTCTCATGAGCAAAACAATAATAAAACCCAAATATAATATTCACACAAGTGAAATAAAGTTTAACGAGTTAATAAATAAAACACATGATACAGGAATTGACAGATCTTGAAAATAGTTGGAACATGCATGATAAAATTATGAGCAATAATACGTATTGAAAAAAATCTTAAAGAAAAATTCAAGTATAGATACATAAATTCATGACTCATCATTTCATTTTTTATAGACCCAATGACATTATGAGTCTATCCTTAAATTTTTCATTGAGATTTGTTTCTTGTACAAATCATTTTTCTAAAATTATATGCAGAGAGGTTAAGTGATGACGGTGTTGGGCTGGGTGGAGTGGAGAGGAGAATAGATGGAAATGGAAAGTAGTCATTTTGGAAATTGATATGACTCCAAGTGACAAACTTGTACGTGCTACATTTGAAATCAATTTAGGATGAAATTGTTATATGATAAAACGTACGCTAAATTAAGTAATTACGCATTTAATTTGCAAGTACTTGCGAAGGTTAATGAATGTAGGTGGCTCTTTAAATGGTGCCTAAGTTGCAAAGAAGTATATTGGTGCGTGTCCACTAAGAGCCAAATAGATGAACATAAAGTTTGAAGTCTCCCTTGCGTGGGGGAGGCAAACTAATCATGCGAGAACATGACTAGTGAACTTGGTCGGTAGGCACCGTCATGAGGTCTATTGCTTGCATGAAGGTGTGACTACCGTGGCCAACATCCCATGAGGATAACTTGACGATGATGTGGACGAGGAGGAGCATTTTTTGAAAACTATAACACCCTTAAAAGGTAGTTCTCATACCATATATGTGATAAAAGGTGATTCGCTCCCTTCCAGTGCCTCTATCAACTCATCTTTAGATAGGTCAACACGGAGGAAATAAATCACGGGTGACTACTAGCCATTAGTGCA
>JBAMIB010249389.1:0-12008 GCA_037177415.1 Kaempferia rotunda
TAATATTTAAAATTTTTAAAAATTACCCCACCTGATTGAAAATAGTGGCTACGCCACTGGGGATGGTCAACGTAAGACACGTCATCTCCAAGATAAGCAGTCAGTTCGCTGTCGAGTGGAGCACCCAGTCAGCCATTATGATTTGCTCTCATTTGAGAGGCGGGGGAGCAAATCGACAGAACGAAAAGGAACAAACAGCTCACCGGACCAGCCAAACAACGCGGCTAGTCGGATGGAGTCGCCAAACAAGCGACCAGCCAGACAACTCATCCGGATGGGCAAGCTCTATGCAAAAAGGGAAGTCACTGATTTTACCAAGCGACCGGGACTACACCTTGAGGCAATCCTCTCGCAACAACAACGATCTACCAGTCGCCGATATTTCTCGCCAAAGCTTAATGGCCGATCGGCACGCACTAGGGCGTAACCCCCGATCGACCCAAAAGACAAGAGTCCTCCTTGTCGTTTATGTTGGGTTGCAAATATATTTCCACATTGAAAACACATAAGAAAGATCATGAGTTTATAAGAAAAAAATATCTCTATTAATATGAGACCTTTTGAATAGAGTCTAGAGTAAAACTATAAAGATTTAGATCTCAAATGGATAATATCCCATCATTACATGGAGGAAGCTTACAGAAACCCTAAAACTTAGCATCTCACATGCACAAAAATCAATTTCATTTACGTCCTTAATTTTATTTTCACCAAGGTACGATAATTTTCCCCTTTTTTTTTCCACTAGGAAGTAGCGGCGGAATGCCCTGGTCGTCGGTTATTTCTTTACGATGAGCCTTCAGAATAGCTGCTGCGCCGCCGGTGGCTACTATCTCCGCAACCGTGGCGATCTCCAACCTTCTTTACCGCCCCACTTCCCCTTCTCTTGCTACCCTTCTTCGCTTTTACTCTCCCCTCGCTCCTCCCCCTCCCTCTCCCTTTCCCACCGCAACCTTGTTCTCGTCCAATCGATACCGCCCAACCGCGCCGCCGGCGCCTTCTCTTCCGCCCTCCGGTTTCTCGATTCGAATCTCTTCGATGGAGGCTCCGACGAGGAATCCCTCGACGCCCTCCTCGCCGAGCTCACCCCCAAGGAAATGACCGTCCTCCTCAAGCGGCAGCGCGACTGGCGCCGGGCTCTCCGTCTCCTCCGCCGAATCCGGTGCCTGCGCGACTACCGTCCCAACCCCATCCACTATAACGTTGTGCTCCGGACCCTCGGCCGCGCGCGGCGGTGGGACGAGCTGCGCCACTGCTGGCTCGATATGGCGAAAGACGGAATCTTGCCCACGAACAACACCTACGCGACCCTCATCGACGCCTACGGAAGGGCAGGTCTCCTAAAGGAGTCTCTTTTATGGCTCAAACACATGAGGGCAAGGGGAATTTCTCCTGACGAAGTCTGTATGAACACTGTCGTCAGGATTCTCAAGGACTCTGGCCATTTCGACGAGGGAGAGAAGTTCTTCCGAGGATGGTGCGACGGGACTGTCGACTTCGACGTTCTCGAGATTGAATTTGAAGGTTCAGAATCGATCAGCCCCAACAGTTTCCTTCTCACGGAGCTCTTCAAATCCGGAAGCCGAGCACCTGTTCCTCGGAAGATTGCTTCAAGTGCTCCCGATGGCCCAAGGAGACCCCGCCTCGCTGCTACTTACAATACTTTGATTGATTTGCATGGAAAAGCAGGTAAGCTCCAAAATGCTTCCGATGCTTTTGCTGAGATGTTGAGGTCAGGTGTCTCCCCTGACACGATCACATTCAATACCATGATCAACATCTGCGGCTCAAATGGCCTTATTTCTGAAGCAGAGGCTCTGTTTGATAAAATGCGGAGGAGAAGCATTGTTCCTGATACTAAAACATTCAACATATTCATGTCCATGTACGCTCCACTTGGAAACGTCGAGGCAGTCCTGAAGTATTACCACAAGATGAGTGAGTCTGGTCTTACTCCTGACACTGTGAGCCATAGGATAATGTTGCAGGCTCTGTGCGAGAAAAACATGGTAAGAGAAGTAGAGGATGTGATCAACAAGATCGTTGAATCAGGCGAATTCGTGGACGAGCAGTCTGTCCCTGTTGTTGTGAAGATGTACATCAATCAAGGGATGCTTAGTGAGACCTCTATGTTCCTCGAGAAGCATTGTGGCTCCTCTTCCATTTCTTCCAAGAATTATGCAGCTATTATGGATGCTTATGCAGAGAAGGGGTTATGGGAGGAAGCCGAGGGCGTGTTCTATCAAAAGAGGGGAGTTGGTAATAAGAAGGAGGTGATTGAATACAATGTGCTAATAAAAGCTTATGGGAGGGGAAAGCAATATGATAAAGCTGTGTCCTTGTTTGAGAATATGCGAAATATTGGTATCTGGCCGGATGAGTGTACCTTTAACTCTCTCATTCAAATGCTTGCCGGTGGCGATTTTCCTGAACGAGCAACAGAGTTCCTACGACGGATGAAAGATGCAGGATTCAGACCTAGATGTGAGACCGTCTCCGCTATCATTGCTAGTTATTCACGCAAAGCTATGGTTGATGAGGCGCTCGAAATCTATCAAGAGATGAAGCCATTAGGAGTTGAACCAAATGAAGTGGTTTATGGTTTGCTAGTGAATATGTTTGCCGAAGCTGGAAAAGTTGAACAAGCACTTCATTTTTTCAGTTTGATGGAAGAATCAGGATTCCCGCCCAACCGTATCATCCTGACTTCTCTGATGAAGGCGTACAAGAAGGCTGGCTGCTGGAGGGAAGCCCAGGAGGTGTATGCAAAGATGAAGACCCTCGAACGCGGTCCTGATACTATTGCTTCTAATTGTATGATTGATCTATATGCTGAGCTTGGGATGGTAAGCGAAGCTAAGTTAATTTTTGATGACTTGAGAAAAAATGGCGAGGTTAATGGTGTTTCGTATACTACAATGATATACCTCTACAAGAGTTTGGGCATGTTGGAAGAAGCAATAGACATGGCTCAGGAGGTCCAGAAGGCAGGCTTGCTGACTGATTGTGCTTCCTACAATAGTGTTATAGCTGCTTATGCTGTCACTGGAAAACTCAAGGACTGTGCATATTTGATTCATGAGATGATAGCTAGAAAGATGTTACCTGATGCCTCTGTATTTAGATCAATCTTTGGTATAGTAAAGAAAGGGGGTCTACCGATCGAGGCAGTATTGCAACTACAGGCATCTTACAATGAAGAAAAACAGTTTGCAAGAGAGGCCATAGTCATTACACTGTTCTCTCTGGTTGGCCTGCATGATCACGCACTAGAGTTATGTAATCTTTTTCTGTCTGCTAGGACTAGGATTCCTCTGGAGTTGTATGCCTATAATGCTGCGATTTATGCTTATGGAGCTTCGGAAAACATTGACAAAGCCCTGAATCTGTATATGCGGATGCAAGATGCAGGACTTGAACCAGACACTGTTACCTATGTTTATCTAGCAATTTGCTATGGAAAGGCAAGGATGGTTGAAGGGCTGAGGCGAATTTATGGTCTCCTGAAATATGGGGAAATTGAGCCTAGTGAATCTCTCTTCAAAGCTCTAATGGATGCTTATGAAAATTCTGGGAAGCATGATCTTGCAGAATTAGTTGAGCAGGAGATGAAATTCAGAATTCACAGCCCGAGTGGAGATGAATCAGAAACTGAAGACGATTTGGACGCATATGAATCTGATGACATAGACCAAGATGATGATCTCAGTATGAACCCAAGTATTCTGTGAATGAGCTGCTCTAAAAATACAATTAGCTTACTTGATCATTTTAGCTTTCAATTATACTTGTGTTGATCTCTAGATTTCCCTGTTCTTTTCCTTCAACATAGCTATGGGTATTAAAGTTTCAAACTCTTTATTTTCTCGATGTCGTCTTCGATTACTTGTCGATGTTACAGTACCATCTCTATCAAATGCCTTTGACACCTGCACCTACAATCGTAACCACTCCGTCTCAGCTTGAAGCAATGACTCTATAATTCGGTATGTTTTACAATATATTAAGAGCTGTAATCCTCTTGGACATGTCAATAAGACACCAGTGTACCTAGCCACCTTCAGCAATGTTAGAACAATCAAAAGATTGACATATACCTACTCTCATGTCTAAATCTTAGGCACAATTAACTACATTTGATCAAGCAAGTAGTTAGCTACAAGGCAAGTCTTGTTCTGTAACTTTTGGCACATATCATATCTATGGTTTTCAACTCATTTTAAAGTTTAGTTTTCAGCTTAACAAATCTTATTCTATTGTTTAAATTTCAACAGAACGATCTTAATCTTAGATTATAACAAATCTATAAGCTGTTAAAAGCATTCTATCCATTGAGATCTGAAGTGTTGTCCTGACTTAAATACTATCAACTCAATTCCCTCTTCTTTTTGTTTTTTTTGGAAAAAAAAAAAAATCTGCTATTATCTGAAGTAATGGAAAGCCTTTTTGCATTTTTTTTTTCTGTTGTTGCTTGCCCCAGTGGACCTGCTGTTGGATTGATCCACAGTTTGTGATCGGAAAAGGATTCTTTTGAAAGGAGACACAAGAGATTCGTAGCTGAAACAGTAACGATCATGGCCTTTTCAAATCTTTGCTTGTGGTAAAAACTTAGTTATCTTTACGTAATTCAATAGAATCGATATGAATGGAGTCTGTACATTTCCTTTCTAGAGTTAAGAGGAACAGCAAAGGCATCATTTTGAGTACTTTATCATCTTCTCCGCTGCTCCTGTCCGACCTGTGGGAAAAACAAAGACTTAAAAGAGCTCTGAGTAATTTTGCAGAGTCACCAATTGAGGTGTGCAGGTTTTGAATGTACCTCTCCAACCTGTTATCTCCACCTACTGCTCTCCCTCCATTAAAATTTGCATTCATTTCTCTGTCTCTGCTTCCCTTCCTCTCTTCTTTAAAAGCTACCACCTTTCTTGTTCTTTCTCAACCCAATCCACAGCGTTCGTCAAGCTGCATTATCGTATCAGTGCTCTGCTTCGTTGCGGCATTTCTACAAACAGATGGACTTCGTCAACTTACTGTATGTCGTTGCCGCCGCATTGCTGGCGGCGGCGTGGTGGCGGCGCTGTTCTCGCAACCCGGAGGGCCTGCCGCCGGGGCCTCCCGGCTGGCCCGTGGTGGGAAACCTCTTCCAGGTCATCCTCCAGCGGCGGCCCTTCATGTACGTCGTGCGCGACCTCCGGCTAAAGTACGGCCCCATCTTCACCATGCGCATGGGGCAGCGTATCCTCATCGTCGTGACCTCCGCCGATCTCATCCACGAGGCGCTGGTCCAGAAGGGCCCGCTCTTCGCCAGCCGCCCCGCAGACTCGCCCACCCGCCTGCTCTTCAGCGCCGGGAAGTGCACCGTCAACTCGGCCGCCTACGGCCCACTCTGGCGCGCCCTGCGCCGCAACTTTGTGACGGAGATTGTGACGCCCACGCGGGTGAAGCAGTTCGGGTGGATCCGGGACTGGGCCATGGCCAACCACCTCGCCCGCCTCCGCGCGGAGTTCGCTGCCGCCGGTGCGGTGCAGGTCATGGCCAACTGCCGCCTCACCATCTGCAGCATTCTCGTCTGCATCTGCTTCGGCGCACGCGTTCCCGAGGAACACGTCCGCCTCGTCGAGGAGGTGCTCAAGGAGGTCAGTTCACAGTATACATTTTAACAAACAGATAGAGAGCACTTGGCTAACACCCTGCATTGGTCCTTGACAAGGTAATGATGATGACGACGCCAAAGCTTCCGGACTTCCTGCCGGTGTTCACTCCCTTCTTCCGCGGGCAGCTGGCGGAGGCGAGGAAGCTACGGAAGCGGCAGATGGAGTGTCTGGCGCCGCTGGTGAGGGCGCGGAGGAAGTTCGTGGAGGCCGGAGGGAAGAAGCAGGAGGACGGGGGCTCGAACTCTAAGTGGGAGATGGCGAGCGAGGAAGGGGAGGCGTACGTAGATTCGTTGCTGGGGATGGAGTTGGCCGGGAAGGGGCGGCTGGGGGAGGAGGAGCTGGTGACGCTCTGCTCGGAGGTGATGAGCGCCGGCACGGACACGAGCGCCACAATGTTAGAGTGGGCGATGCTCCACCTGGTGCTCGACCAGGCGGCGCAACAGCGGCTCTACGACGAGATCGTCGCGGTGGTGGGCGCCGACAAGCGCCGCAAGATAACCGAATCCGACGTCGAGGCCATGCCCTACCTCCAGGTAGTCACGTAACGCCGACACTGAACGAACCGCCTGACCAATCGGTTTATTTCTTTTAAAAGAAAACGAACCGGTCCGAACCAAAACCCTATATAAATTCACTGCGACCTCTACTTTAAAAAAAAAAAATTTAAGACTATAGTTTAAATTGCCACCTTATATTTTGGAGACTTTCCATTTTACTCCTTCTCCTATGAATAATTTTCTACTTTTATTATTTGAAATGCAGGCGGTGGTGAAGGAGACGATGCGGCGGCATCCGCCGAGCCACTTCGTGCTGTCGCACGCGGCGACGCAGGAGACCGAACTCGGCGGCTACGGGATACCGGCGGACGCCAGCGTGGAGTTCTACACGGCGTGGGTGACGGAGGACCCGTCGACGTGGGCCGATCCCGGCGAGTGGCGGCCGGAGCGGTTCCTCCAAGGAGGCGACGGCTGGGACACCGACGTCACCGGCACCCGCGGCATCCGCATGATGCCATTCGGCGCGGGGCGCCGCATCTGCCCCGCCGCCACCCTCGGCGTCCTCCACATCCACCTCACGCTCGCCAGGATGGTGAGGGAGTTCCGGTGGCTGCCGGTGCCCGGCGAGCTGCCGCCCACCACCGCCGAGACCTTCGCCTTCACCGTCGTCATGAAGGACCCTCTTCGAGCCGCCATCGTCGACAGAGAAATAGAAAATGCATGCATTTCATGAATATAAGACATTAATTAATTATATCAATTCCTGCCTACGTACTATTATTAGAAGAATCATAGTTTAATTAAATGTGTTTATTCAATGTCTTCGCAGATCGAATTCATGTGACATATTAAATGGCGAGAATAAATGGAATTAAATGGTTTTAGGTGGTGAGTGTGAATTGGCTGGCTGTCTTCCATTAGTAATTGCATGTATAGTTTCTGCCGGCCATTGCATTGCCCACTGAACATACATAATCAATGTCAAGTGATTTCTCTGTAGAAATTAATAAATGCTATAGTATAGCTGCTCCCTAATGCTTCGGGTCCCTTAATTAGTTAATGAATGATATCCGCTTTTCTGCAGGATCGTTATAACTCTTAATTTTCAGATATAACGGAATTGTAAAGCTTAAAACGATAGAGGATGAGCAAGGATTATGAAGCCATGTATTAATTATATATACCGGCAAAAGTGGTGCATGTGATAAAGCAATATATATATATTACGGAGCGACAGAGTTAATTCGCTCTCTGTAGCTGTGTGCATACATTGAGGAACGCACACAGTTTGGCCTCCATTTAATGGTGCTTAGTAATTAGGTCGTGTGTGTTGAATGAAACCATGGTGGAGTTGGCCTTGGCCTGTGTCCTGTGGGGTTTCAACTCTCATGGTGTCTCCCATGCAAGATTTGTAAAAAGATTTATAAAATTAAAAAAAAACTTAGTAAAAAAATTTAAACCATTATAAAGGTGAGATTTGAGATTTATAGTTATAGTAGCGAGGAAATTTCTAATAGTTATACCTCTAAATAAAATTTTATATAGCTCCCAATGTGTCATATCAATGTCACATAAAAATGAAAAATCCTACTATTTTCTTTCTATAATGAAAAAAATTTCTTTACAATTTTTTTTTGAGTCCTACATTACTAATCATATATCTCGCTCCTTACATTACAAATCACAAATTACCATGCAAAACTACGTTAACATTAATTACTGTTAGTGCCCCAAGTTAATTTTGATGTGATCAAATTAATCTCCTCTTGCCGGCCGCAAGAGTTTTACAAGTACAAGCTCAATCTCCAAGAGAAAAAAATATGTTTGAGTTTTGCTCTTAAACTACAAATCTCAAATCTCACCTCTATAATGATTCGAACATTTTTATTTAAGTTTTTTTAATTTTAAAAACCTTTACCAACCTTACATTGGAGATACCTTGAAAGCTCAAACTTGTTTTTTTTTCTATTGGAAATGGAGCTAGTAATTAATGATAGAGTAGGGTTGCATTGTGATTTGTAATTTATGTAATATAGGTAGGTACATGATTTGTAATGTAAGGTTCAAATACAAAAAAAAAAATTGTAAGAATTTTTTTTTATGGTAAGACAGAATAATAAATTTTTACATTTTAATTTGACAAATTAAGGATTATAAAAAATCTTATTTAAAAATTTAATGATTCTAGGTGCCCTTTGCTTCACTGAGACAAACTAAAGCCATCTTTCAACCCCATTTCTTTACGTGGCTCGATCACCACTGCAGCCACCACATCTACTGATCATTCGTGCTGTAGAAATTAAAGGATCGACGATCAAACTTGAGAATTTACCTTTGATCGACTGAGGCTCATATATTGTTGTCCTTCTGTTTCAGTATTGTTAAGAGATGTCGAACGAGAGGAAAGATCCATAATATGTATTAGATTTCCTCTTTAATTAGTGATCCAGTCTTGAAATGCGGAGAGAAGAGGGTGTCAACGTGTCACGGAAGAGAACTTGGAGAAGACTGGAAGTGGCTCCGACGTTCCAGTCAATGCAACGATTGTGAATGGAGACAATACTGGAGAAGAAGTGGCAATTAACGATACTCACATTTCTCCGCGGGTTGTGAGAGGTCCTATTTATATTGGGGTGTTATCTGACACGGAGGTCAAGACGTTTTCTAAAATGGGATAGACATCTATGACATTCTGCTGGTTCTCCTTAATTATCTTACCATAATTGACCATGCAATCTATACGTGTCAGTATTTAAGAAGTTTCCTTCATACATAGAAGTACAGATCATATCCTCTGACTGCTGATATTCTGATTGACTATTACACTAGGTGCCAAGGAGGGTAGGTAAGATCCCAACCGAGCGGTTCCCTTCCTCCGACCTGGCGTGATAGCCGAACGACCACTCATACTGGCCAGGGAGGGCTATCCATCTAGTGCTCGCACACCTTGCCGGTTCTTTTTGATAGTTTTTCCTGAGGAGCTGTCTGACCGAATGGGTGACTGACTGAACCTTCGCTTGGTGACGTGTTCACCCTTGTCCGCTATCGAAAGGGGATAATCGATCGAGTGGTTCGCACAGTCAGCTATCCAATGATCCGCGTGAAAATAACGTACAATCCTTGCTCTGTCCGTCTTTGAAATCCGTATGATATTCTGTAAACTTCTGGTTTAGACTATTAAACTTGGCTCTGCGTTCGAATACTTAGTCTATTCGAACGCCACGTCGACTAATTGCTTGACTATTAACTTAACTTTTTAGCCAACGTCAATTAACTTTCATATGTATTTATTGTCGTCTTGTACTTTTCAATGAGATCTCGTGTCCATTAAATCGATTTTGATGAGGAACCTACCCAAATATAAAGAGCTGCTGGCCTCTGGGACAGCGTCAAGTACTTGAAGCAGTTAATAAGGTATTTAAAATTTAAATCTTAAGTGGGATAATAAATCAAAACAGTAAATTTGGCTGTCAGATTATGGCCAGCTAGAATTAAATTTGTCTTAGCTAAAAAATTAATTTAATATTATTAATAAAAATTAATTAGGTATTATTTTTAAAAATTAAATATAAAAATAGATGGGAAAAAATATAAATGACTTAAAAAATCTGATATTACATATAGAACCTTAATAACAATCATAGAATTTACGAAAATATCACGGATCAAATTCTGACCATTTAGTATCATTCAAATCAAAAAATGCTAATTTGTTAGATAGGTCTGGTGATTCTCGATTTACTAATAGTTAATGAGAATTTCGATAGGTCGGATTATTAATATTTAAAATTAATCGATTCGAATAGTTGGATATCTAGGTGACGCTCGGTATATATTTAATTTGATAATGAGAATGAAAATGAATTTTAATTAAGGGGGAATGAATTTAACGATAACCTAGAGGGTGTTGATTATGAAATTAGGTGTATGAAACCTATATTTTAATTCCGATTCGCGTAAATCAAACATCAAGAATGTGAATAAAATGTATTTCGTTTTCATTTTAGCCTCCTAAATTCGCTTACCAAGCGCCCTAATTACCAAATGAATATATTTATAAAATAAGTTTGACAATGAATATATTTATATTTAATAATAATTAATTAATTAACTATGACAGGTCGTAGGATGAATTGGAGCATAGAAAAAGCAATAAGATAGGATGGAGTAGTGAGAAGAACAAACACACCCAATGGCCAACGTAGGTAACTAGCTGGTGTATTCAAGTGAGCGCGGCTGGAGTAGTGATTAGTATTTCCATGGAATTGTTGTCTTTACCTGTAATAATTTTTTTTAAGGATACTTTTAAAAAAAAAAAAAATAGGAATCATTAAATATATGATATATCTTCATATAAATATAGTTTTATGTGAAAAAATATCTATGGACATTTATTCTCATGTACAAGGTCATTATTGTAATTATCCCAGATTAATTTTGATGTAATCAACCAGGTTAAGTTAGATCATGTATATTTGATCCTTGTGTCTAACTATGCTAGAGTTTAGGAACATGAGAAATTGAGCGGAAGACGCAGCGGACGAGAAAGACAGCACAGGGAGTAAGTTGATGGGCTCGGTGCATTCGAGGGATAAGAAGATGCGGAAAAATACACCGATGATCTGTGTGTGGAATGTAACGCCCCAATTTTCCACGAAAAATATTTTTAATGATTAAATTAGTTTTATAAGGATGAATTAGGATTAATTAAATATATTTAGAATTTTCCAAGGAAAATTTCCATAAAAGGAAATTTTAACAAGAAATAAAAAGGATTAGGTTGAATTTGATCCGTAGAGCTTTTACAAGGGGATAAATTAGAGAAACCAATCGGGCTATTAATAATATGTACATAGAAAAGGGAGGAGCCCATGTTAAGGAGAGAAATAATAATTTTTATAAGTTACCAAGGGGTATAAAAGGGAAACAAATCCCTTGGGTTTAATCATTGGCCGAATTCTCTCCCTCCTCAAGGATTCGGCGCCGACACCCTCTTCCTCTCTTGTGGCGATTTTTCCCTTCCTCAAGGAGCGAATTTCTTCTTCCCTTCTCCCACGGAAATTCTCCTCCTCACCTCACGGCCTTCTCTTCCTCATTCGCCCAACCGAAGCTTTCTTCCTTCTTTTCCATTGAAGGAAACCCTCAAGGAAACCGAGCTTCCTCTCCTTTCTTCTTCCACCGAAACCTCCAGCTGATCTCTCCTTCTTCTTTGCACCGAAAATCAAGGGTTCCTTCCTTACAAGGTTCGGTCATAAGCAAGGGGAGTTGGTTCAAGAATTTCAAGCGAAAAGGAAGCACTTGAAGGTTCGGATAGCTCTAAGGGAGACAAGCAACACCAAGGCTTCAAGTAGAGAAGTTTTCTTCGTAAGGGTATAAAGAAAAACTTAAGCGTAGGATGTAAGTATCCCTCACCTGCAGTATAAGTAGTTACCGTATGGAATTTTATGTATTATAATTGTATTTGGTGTAGGGAAATTTATGGTTTATGGATGGAAATTATATGTTAGAAATTCATGTGGTTTAGGGATAACTTTAGGTTATTGTGAATTCATGGCTATGTTTCATGTTGTATGGTTATCTTTGCTTTTTATGATTTAAGAATATGGATGCATGTAATATTTCAGGTTATGCCTTAGAAGTTATATGATATGAGTTATGAACCATGCCATGAAAATATGTATCCTTTATGTCATGCTAGTATGATTTATGAAATTGCATTATGTTATGAATGCATGAACCAAGTTATGCATGCTAGTATAAATTATGTGGTCAAATTAGACCTAAGGATGCTTTCCTCGTGTTGGGATCAAGAGCTCTCCCAGTTGAAGAAGCTTCCCTCACGATGGAGTCAAGAAGC
>JBAMIB010249604.1:0-12008 GCA_037177415.1 Kaempferia rotunda
TGTCAGATCATCCAGCATGCAGGAGAGAGGGAGAGAAAGATTAAAAAATTGATAGTCTGCCTTGTCAGAGCACCCACATCGGTTGTCGGACACAAGTCGGGAAAGAAGCGTCGAACAAGCTATCATTTTTCTTTCTCTCTCTATATATATATTAGATTTATAAGTTGTTTAAGCTATTTATTTAATTAATCTTGCGTTTGATGAATTGATAAGTGAATTAATGCGCTGGCTAACGGCAACCAGTCCGCGCTTACTCCAGCTCGTGGCCACGTGCAGGAAGCGCAAGACAAGGCGCTTCCAGCACACGTCCGCAATTAGACTGGTCCAAAGAACGCCACCCGCTTTTCTACCCGCGCCACAGGACCACCCATTTCACTCCGAGGATCGGCTGCTCTACTCCAGCATAGTGTGTTACGGCCCACTCACACAAATCAACCACATGGTGTAGCCAAATCTCAAAATTTGCTGTTTCCTGCTTAGTGAAAACAGGAAATCAATTTAAAAGATACCCGAAAGTGATGGTGCAATTGTGTCTTTTTTTTAGGTGCGAGTAAGGGGAGGAGCTGGATTTCGTTAATACTTAATTACTAATTTATTATAGGATATTAAACAGGGTGCTATTTTTGAATTCTGCAGTAAGCTTCTATTAATAATCATTTAATGAATTAATTAAATCATTAATTATGCCTTGGCGAGGACGTCTCCATTTCAGCAGACCGAGGCACTATAAATACGACGTCTCCATCGAGCTATATATAAGCTTTCTCTCTCCCCTCTCTCCCTTTGCTTTCCCCGTTCTCCGCGGCGTTCTTCTCGATCCCTTCTCCTGTAGCTTTCGTCTCTTGGTAGGGTTTGGGTTTCTTTCGCCTTGGATTGCGAGACGAAAACGCTTTGGTGCGGCGGCGGCATTACGGCAGCGACGTGAGTAGCATGGTATCTCATTTTCCCCTCTTTGTCGATGGAATATGTGGAATGTCGCACTTTTTTATGATTTTTTTTTTCTTGTTGTATGATGATTTATAGCTTTCTTTGATTTATTTTTTTAAGCATTTCTCGAAGTCGAGGATTGAGAAATCAAGGGGGAAAAAAGGATTTTTCTCTTAGGTAGTAGTCTATTTTGAACGAGATTTTCAATATTTTCCTCCTAGCTTGGTGTTTTAGGTTTGGGTTTTGGAGATTCTTAACCATGAACAGTAAGATAAATCAGTGCAACACGCTGTTGCCAAAATGATATCTCGGCTAATGAACTATGGTGCCTTGCGGATGAACTTGGACGCCCTCCGTGGACCCATCAGTTAGGTTGCTGGTGTGCCTTTTGTCGTTTTTTTCGACCTCGTCTGTGAATCTGCACATATTTCTCAGTTTGTGCTTTGTAAGAAAAGGGGGAGCCTCTCAGCTTTTGGCCGTGATGCCTCCTCGTAGTGGAACAAATCGCCGATAAAAAAGTAGAGTAGTAAATGCAGACTCTCCTTTTTGCAGGCTCTCGTCTACATTTGCACCACCTAAAAGGCCACCTAAGATTGCTCGTGAATTATCAAGTTCTTTTGTACTTTTCTTTTAGTTTTTCTTTTCTTTTTCCAATGTATCAGAAGCTCTGACGTTTACAAACTTTACAAAAAAAAAAAAAAAATCACTTTGGTAGAAATCGTCTGGCCCAATATGTTTGTATTCGATCATGTCAGCCGACCTGGAAAAAGATGAATATTATTCTTATACGCAGAGACGGTCTTCCCGTGATATTTCACGTTTGTGTAACTCAAAAAATCAACCTTTTTTCCCCTATAAGCTGGAGAGCTCACTATTAATTGGAATTAGGATGCTCCACAAGGTTAGTCTTATATATATATATATATATATTAGAAGAGGCCCCCTTTCAAAAAGCTAGCGCCGCTTTGGGATGGATTTGACTCCATTCAATTTAACATGGTATCAAAGTTAGAACGATACCATTAAGTGCTGATTGGGTGAAAGTGCTTATCCATTTATCTCATACGGATAAGTGTGACAGGCTATTATGTCTATATATTAGAAAGAACATCTCCCTCTCAAATGACTTAATATTTTAATATACGAGTTCCATTCTGATTTAGCATTTACCAACCCTCCAATTGTATGCATTTGAAAATACATATAGGTTAAGATCATTACGAAATTGTAAGAAGTTAATATATACAAAAGTAGCCTTCTGCCATTTTGTAAGGAATGTACAAAGCTAACTTATTTGCTTTGGCACTCTTAGCCTCTTAATTTCATGAGTAGTAGTTGTATAAAAGGTGAATTTATATGAATTTGTGTGTTTTCCTTCATTTTACAACTTAACTTTTTCTAAAACAATTATAATGATGTCAATTCCCAATGTAACTGGTCTTAATATTTACTAAATTGGTTTTTTTTTGCTTTATCTCATGTTCTAAAAGCTAATCAATGGACTTAACCTAAAATTTTATTGAATTAATTCATTTCTTATTCTGGATCTGTTCAGTTCATGCGATTCAAGTGATAAAGATTTGATTCTTGTAAAGGGCATACTAGTTCAAATGATTTGTTGCCTCATATAAATGCTCTATAAGCCTTGCAATGAGAAGGTATATATACTATCTAAATTAATTTTTCTGTAAATCTGGTTTTCTATTTTTTTTTCTGACTTCTAGCACCTTAGTCATCAGGTGGCATCTCCTTGATGGACTGCATGAACTCATCAACTGACAAGAACACATTAAAGAGGTGGTTTTTCATTGATAAAAGGGTTGGATGATGTTTAGGAAAAGTAAGAGAGTAAGATTAATCAACCAAGAGTACGTTTGATAATACTAGTGGAGCAACACTTTGTCAGCAAATAAATGGATTTGAAGTCAAACCATAATTCACCTGTCCTCACTGATCCTGCATCTCTAAGCAAGTCAAGATTGGGCTTACCTTCTAACATGACACCATGCTCTCCTGCAGCACTGCCATTCTCATCTTCTGGTTTGTATCTAACAACTCCCAAAATACAAAATTGTAAACTTGATAATGCCCGTGTTAACGGGTGGTTGGATGCAATAACAGTATCTTCACCTCGCAAAAAGTTGAACAAGGACATGATCTCTGAGTCTCAATTAGATGACAATGATGCTGCTTATCAAACCTGGACGGTGGGTTCACTGAAACTATTAAAACTTAGAATATAAATTAGTTTTAAGAAAACATTTTTCTAATTTCTGTCTTTTTTTTGTACTTGCAGATAAATTATCCATCTGCTTTAAACTCCTTTCACCTAATCACAAGTTATGCTAAATGCAAGACAATTGCATTGTTTTTGGACTATGATGGAACTCTTTCGCCAATTGTGGATAATCCTGACCATGCATTTATGTCAAGTGCAGTAAGTTTGCTTATTAGTTTCATGAATCTGTGCATTTTAACAGAATAGTTTTAATTTCCTTTTTGTTGTTTGTTTAAGAATTAAGGTTCTTATTTTATTTGTGATTATTGATTTGTTTTAGATGCGTGCTGCTGTAAGAGAAGCTGCTAATCATTTCCCCACTGCAATTATTAGTGGAAGGTCTCGCGACAAGGTATACCTTGTCATCATTATACATTAGCGCGAGTGTTTAGGAATAATTATTTGAAATGTTGATTGATGGAATGAAAATGCATTCTTATCAGGTACATGAATTTGTCAAGTTATCGGAGCTCTATTATGCTGGCAGTCATGGGATGGATATAATGGGTCCAATCAGAACATCTGAATCTGTTAGTGATCATCCAGACTGCATTAAGACAACTGATAGTAAGGTACAGAAGAATATCCTCTTGAATATATTTTCTGGTTTGCAACAAACTTTGACCACTCGTATTTCTTCAAAAAACAAAAGAACATCTATCAAAATGACATCATCTCTATCCGTCTAAATGCTAAGTTTTCACCATGTTGACCGATATGGATCCACATTTGAAGCCATTCTCTAGATTACTAGCTCTTGATTGCTTTGCTGTATATAAACCAACAAGATATGCATGGAGACCTTAGATTTTTTTCCTGCTGAGTAGTAACACATTTCTTATGATTATCAATCAGATATATCTATTCACTATATGTGACTGGAGAATTAAGTTCCGAATATTTTACTTTCATCGTTTTGCTTTCTTCTTTTGCTAATACAAGACTGTTTCTAAGGGTAAAGAATTACATCTCTTCCAACCTGCTAGGGAGTTTCTACCAATGATCAATGAGGTAGGTCCTTTATATGTTCTTTTTAACTCTTTCTTGGTCCTTTCACTTGATCCAACGTAGTCCTAAATTCCTTAATGATTGTTCATACTCGCAGGTGTATAAATCCCTCATTGAGATCACTAGCAATATCATAGGTGTCAAAGTAGAGAATAACAAGTTTTGCATCTCTGTACATTACCGCAATGTGGATAAAAAGGTGAGAATAAATTCAAACGATAATATTGAAGACCAAAACAATGCTTTAATTTAAGGGTTTTTCTTTTAAAAAAAAATCATATATTTTACTGTCTAACATGATAGTTTGTTGATTTGCATTTCAGATGTGGGATGAAGTTGGACTTCGTGTATTTGGCTTGCTAAAGGGTTTTCCACGTTTGCGTGTTACCCATGGGCTGAAGGTAAACGTCAAAAGGAGATAACTTCATAATTCTTAGCTCAATATACTCTGCCACTATCATTATCATTACTTTTCTTTCATCGTGGAGCAGGTTTTAGAGGTCCGTCCTGTGATCGACTGGAACAAGGGTAAAGCCGTTGAGTTTATTCTCGAATCACTGCAGCTTAGCCAGCGCAACGATGTGCTCCCAATTTATGTCGGAGATGATCGTACCGATGAAGATGCATTCAAGGTATGAAGTAACTCCTTTGACAAAAATGAACTTAAGTAATGCATTATGAATACTCCTGAAGTGAAATCATAAAAAATCAATAACCATTAGGTCTTGAGAGAGAGAATCCATGGATTCGGCATCTTAGTTTCAAATGTGCCAAAGGAAACTAATGCTTACTACTCCCTAAAAGACCCATCCGAGGTGGGATCTGAATCGATTTCTTTACTTGAGTTTTCTGTATGTAACGTGCATAATTCTCTTCTTTTTCCCCCCTTGCAGGTACAAGAATTTCTCAAGTCTCTTGTGAGATGGAAGAAGTTCACAGCATCACAAACTGAAGACGACAATATAGATTTGATGAAAGCATAGGATAGATGAAGTACCTAAAGATAATTTAATCAGCCTATAAACTAGCATGTGAGCCATAAATTTCGATTTTTTAGAACTTTTTATTGTTTTTAAGGTCCAATAGAGGATGTTTCTTCATTTGTAATCTGTTTATGGTTCTGTCGGTGGATGATATTGTATTTCTTCTCTTGTTGCTATCATGTGTTAATTGGTGTTATTAGCATTGCAAGGTTTTACTTTCCTATTACAATGTCTTTTGGAGTGTTGAGCTTGTCAAAACATTTTTAGGGTTTTTAAATTACTATCAGTTTAAGCTAGTGTTGTCAATATAGATTGGATTTATTGGATTGGTTGACTTTGTTAATTAATTTAAGCGGATTGAATTAAAATTTTATCAATTTCATCCCGGATTGACAAACCTAGACTTGTAATCCGTACAGGTTGGTTCATGATAAACTTGAGTTAGCTTGTGTTAAGAAATATATTTAAGTCAAGTTTTATATTAATTTATTTTTTTATAATTTTAAAATAAAAATAATACGTTCTATTATATAAAATATAAGTGCTCATTTATATTTATTTATATTTAAAATATTTATTTATGGATATATCTAATTAATAAAACTTTAAAGATATGATATTTTTTAAAAAAAAATTGAGAGGTCGTGAGATAGCTCATCTAATTTGCAATCATGATGGATCAAGATCTGTCCTATCAAATAGTTGGTTTGTGGGCTAATCTGTCCCATCACAAATCAAATTTATCTGTCTAACCGTTCTAATTTAAGCCCCAATTATTAGCACAGATAATTCATCTTAATGCAATGATGAATTAGTATTTAATTCATCTTAATTCATCACAAATCGTGAGAATGTATGTCATATCATTTTTGCATTAAATAAATTAATAATGATAATATTTAGTGGCGGATGTTAAGTATTTAATTTTTTAATTGCAAATATTTTAAATTTATCTTAAAAAATAATTTTAATAGCTTCTGAATGTTTAAAGAAAGGTTTAGGAGAGAATGAAATCCAATCCTTACTTATTAAAATATTATTTAATTTATGTGAGAGAAAAATAAAAGAAATAAATTGGATAATAAATAGGGATGATAATGAGGATTAGATTTTATATCTATCCTCCTATGTTCATTGGGTATTGAATATCTAATACGCATACTCATAGCTATTAAATGATTGGTTTATACTTATAATTTTTCTTTTTTCTATTTCACTATTATCATTTAAAAATATATATTAAAATTAATATATAAATATATTATATTAAAAAATATATTATACATCTATTTAACATTTTAATATCAACAAAAATAGTTAGTAAACTAAAAAAAACCTTTAATATATATATGTATATATTATTTAATCGAGTATTCAGGCCGGATATCGGATTTTGATAGTCTTTCTATACGTTTCGCCATTCGAGTCAAATATCGAATCTTCGATCAGATTACGGTAAAATTGTCATCTTTAATAATGAAAAGTAAATATTATGTAGGGCGGGAGAAAAAATAATTAAAAAAATAATATAAAGATACGATAAATTAATAAAGTAGTTATTTATTTTAAATTTTTAAATTTTAATAGAAAATCGATACTCTTAGTATTAGCTTTAAATTAGGATGGAAATTCACATTATTATCTTATAAATTATATATATTTTAACAGATAAGTATATAAAATTAATTAAACATTTAGGAAGTTAATATAAAAAGTTATTTTTAAGTCAGGTATATTCAAAATAATTCACGAAAAACTTTCTTCGTTCTAGATGAACTTTTTATTTCATGGTCCATATTTTATTTTTATATAAAAAAAATCTTATAATTATTTTTTTAATAAAGAAATCAGCTCGCTTTTAACCATTATCACCCGTACTTGCTTAATAATTAAGGGTGATGATGAAAATTTGAAAACTCTTGGAGGTGTTTTGAGAAGTTCAAAAACTCCAGGAACAAAATAGAAATATCCTCAGGCGTATATTGTAATGTAGGTTGACTATGTGGGGCTCAGCTATTATCCATCTCAAATTAAGGTAATTGATTGGGTAGATAATGATTAGTAAGCAAAGTTCGTTAGCTATTTATCCCTTTTCCGATTTTTACTCGTTTCTCCTCTTTCGAGTCTCGTCCTGCCTGGCGTGGCGAAGCGAAGAGGTCCATCTCTCCAACCCAAACCCTACTCCTTATCTATTCGGCTGATCGGCCACCGGCGGCGGCGGAGCCGGCGGCGACGGGTGGAGGAAGATGATTCGCCGGTGCTCTCACTGCAGCCACAATGGCCACAACTCCCGGACGTGCCCCAACCGCGGCGGGGTGAAGCTCTTCGGCGTTCGCCTCACCGACGGTTCCATTCAGAAGAGCGCCAGCATGGGGAACCTATCCTTACTTTCCGGATCCAGCGGGGGCGCCTCCCCTGCTGACGGGCCGGAGCCCGCTGCTGGCGCGGCCACCGACGGTTACGCGTCGGAGGACTTCGCGAAGGGGTCGTCCGCGAGCTGCCGCGAGAGGAAAAAAGGTGAGTCTTTCCCTTCCTCTCGTATGGCTTACTTAGTTTGCTCTATGCGTTTGGTAAGCCTGCTAAAAAGATGATTTTTGTTCAATTGCTTGTGGCCGGAAACAACTAATGAGAACTTTTGGTAGATTTCTACAACAAGTATACTTGTTAACGGCACGACGCATCCTTAGAATTAGCATGTTCTGTGTCAGTGTTTTGGAGCACTCTTTGTCGGGACTTTTTAATGCACTTTGTAACTTACCTGAAGGATCCATTTGATTCTGATAGGATTACATGATTGGAAAAAGGGGGGAAAAATAAAACTAAATCAAAGGCACCTGAAGAATAAGAATTCATTTGATTCTGACAGTATTATGTGATTGAAAATAAAAAAGAGAGAAAAAGACAAAGGTACAGACAACCATTTATTGAGCTTCCTGTAACCACCACTGATTCTCTGCATTGGGTAAATGATTTGTTGCAAAATGGCAGTGTCCATGCAATTTATTCCCATATTTCAGAAATAGGTGTCTTTTAGCTGTTGATTTTTCATTTTCTCAATTCATTCCACACTCTTAGTGATAACAGGAAAGTGTGTGTGTGTGTGTTACACATAAAATGAGAGAAACATTAATTCCTACTCTCTTTGTATAAAAGATTGCTCACTTTTAGCTTTTTCACTGTAAACTAACATTTTAGTATGGCATCAGAGTGTTGATGGATTTACTGTATTTTTTTGTATATGTTTACAGGTAATCCATGGACTGAAGAAGAGCATAGAATGTTTTTACTCGGATTGCAAAAGCTTGGTAAAGGCGATTGGCGTGGCATATCTCGTAACTATGTGGTATCAAGGACACCTACTCAAGTGGCTAGCCATGCACAGAAGTATTTTATTCGTAAATCTAATATAACAAGAAGAAAGAGAAGATCAAGCCTCTTTGATATGGAAGCGGATGAGGTTACTCTCTCTTTCTCTCCCCCCTCACTGAACTGCGCTATTTAGCACACAGTTATACTTGTTTTTGTTATTTTCTTGATTAATAAACCCACCAAAACTACATTAGGATGAAACAACCTCATAATAACATATTGGATGTCTACATGTTTTTCTAAACTGATTGATTACTCTTTGATTTACAATAAGGTAGGTTTGAATAAGCAATATGATGCAGTGGAGATTTTAAAATGGGACTACATGTCATAGCAACAAAGTAAGGGTGTACAGATACTTTACTCATTATATTTATTCTCCATATTCTGGGTGACATGCTTATACTAGAGATGACCTTAAACCATCTACTGCAATCATTCCTCTGATAGCACTTTGCAAATGAAGTATCCTCAGAGAACTGGAAGCGATTAATAGGTACAAAAGTAAAAGACCTTGATATTTCTATATAGAACTCAAATGTAAGGTGTCCTAAAGAAAGTCTTCAAGAGGTTTCAAGTCAAAGAAGATAAGATTACCAGTTATTAGTTATCGTACGACAACCTATTGAGCTGAACCTGTGAATTGTAGTTGTGTAGTTTTTCGCTTAAATTATAAATATGGCTTATTGTTTGTGGTTTTCACAAGGATTAATGTTAGTTTCAATTGATGTTTATTTTGTGATTTAAAAAAAAAGTGTGGGAATTGGAAGGGTCCACGGATCCTTTTATTTCACATGTGGTGCCTTTCGATCATTTTCATATTAATTGTGATCATCATTCATTTTGTTTTCCAGCCCCTTGAACCTCAAACTTTGTTAGTGTTCCAAGAATCAGATGCACAAAATAACAAGCCGCTTCCAATACCTCCAATTCTGAATGAGGAAGATGAATCAATGGATTCTAAAGTGGAAATAATCGAAGAAGTGCCACAACCAGAAGCTCAGCAGCCCACTTATCCTTTAATGCTTCCCACATACTTTTCTCCATTTATACAATTTCCTTCCTCTTATTGGTCAGGATACAAAACAGATACTTTGGAACAACAGACTCATGAAATTATCAAGCCAACGGCAGTGCGTTCAAAGACTCCGATAAATATTGATGAGCTTGTGGGTATGTCAAAATTGAGTATAGGAGAGTCTCTTGTAGGGACCACATCTTCATTGGATTTTCTTGGAGGATCAAATAGGCAATCTGCTTTCCATGCTAATCCTTCCACGAGGTCTCAAACATGATCAAATTGTTTAAACAGACGATCAAGTGATGGTTTGCTCTAAAATTCTTCTTTTAATTCTTTTTTTAATACCTGATCGTGAATGTTATTTATCATTGTTGCTTTGTGCCTAATTACCAGTACTTGTGTACATTCCATTTGATGTTTTACTATTTAAGTTTCTAGAATAGGTTAACTGATTCCATCCTACACTTTGTTTCATTGCTTGATTTGTATTGACCAAATCAGCAGCTGCAGCCTGCATCCCTAGACCACCTTTCACAAACATGCCAAAATTGAGTTTTAATCACTTAGGTTTCACTCGCTGCCTAAAGTTTGACACTAGAGAATACAATTGTAAAAGTGCGCTTTGTCCTTCCAGATTAGCGGGCAACTGATATGAGATACGGAACTGATGATAATAGCTTCCTATTTATGTTATCAAAGTTTTGTTTAACTGAATCGCCATTCTCTTGACAGCTTTGGCTTTATTTGCATATACCCATAAACTATCACCCTATCATTCACAATTGCTTTGGCAGACAAAACAAAATGAATGCAAAATTGAAATGTAGAGAGTGCCTCTTTGGTCATTAAATGCTATGCTGCTGTCTAAACTTTGTGCAAAGGTTCCATATTTTTTTAACATAAGCTGACCTAATGTCTATCAAATCATTTGGTTATTGCTATAAATTATGTTGGTACTTTACTTTTTTAAGCGCTTGTGGTTTTAGTCTTTGATATCCTATATTTGTATGCTGAATACGTTTCTTTTATGTCTTAACCAAATTTTAGGTACTATGTAATATACTGTGGGATTCGGAAGATCTTCCTTGCATCATGGTGACTTGGTTCCATGTGTATACTTTCTGTTTATGCTAACTGTAATAGCCATTCGTTACACTAGACTACTAATAATCCAATGACTTTCCAAACTATGCACCTACTAATAATGTACAGCTTTAGCATTTGAATGTTTATTCTATCGAGGTACTTCATGGAAGATCAAGTTTCCTAGCAAAGTAGATGTTTGCAAACTAATCGGTCCTGCAACTATGATATCAATCTGGATTCTTGTTTGTTCTATGAAAATGTAAGTTGTTTTGAAAGTTGTAACGAAAGATATTCTCTCGGTTCCTCTCTTTTCATTTTGTACTGTTACTATGATTCTCGATCACTATGTTGTGCTTGTATGCTAACTTCTATTTTCGTTTTACAATCTGAAATAACTGTAAATCGTCGACCTTGCTGGTTGTTGATTTGTGACCTTTTGCAACCTCAATGAGGACTTGTTCTAGGTCATTGTAGTGGGGCTTAAAAGATGCTTGATCAGGCTCATCCTCTCGGAAGTTGTCATTTGCGACTGCAGTGAGGCAACCACCATCCCAGCAAAGGTCAGCTCGCCTCAGCTTCCATGACTGAATGGGAAACAAACGTATGTGGGAAACTTCATCATTGATCTTCTTTCCTTTCTATCCTGCTCTTTCGTATTTCAAATAAGCAATCTTGGCTTGCTTCTCTCCTCTCCCATTCACTTTGAGAAATTCTTTGGGGCATTTAAAATAGTTCTTGAAGTTTGGTGGACTTTCTAACAGCATGTTTGGTATGAGATGGAATTGAATTCCATCGAAAATTGGAATTCAATTCCATCTTTTGGTATCAATTTTCAGTAAGAATTGGGTAAGGAATTGAATTCCAATTCCTCACCGCTCACTCCACACAAATCCGACCAAAACCACCCTGATTTGCGCTGAGAATTCTCACGAGCGCTTCTCCTCTCTTCACAAATTACGCGTTTACCCTTTCTCCCCAAACCCTCGTGCGATCAGCCTCTCCTCCTCTCGCGAACCCTCGCGCGATCACCTCTCCTCCTCTCGCGATCAGTTCGCCGCTCTCTCCTCCTCTCTCGGCCCTCTCCTCCTCCCTCCCTCCCTCTCCTCCTCCCTCTCCTCCTCTCTCGGCCGGCCTCTCCTCCTCTCTCAGACTGCGCTGCCGCCATCTGCCGCCGTCGCCTCCACTGCAATCTTCAAGCGAAGGTATATCATTCCCTCTCCTCCGCCGCCTCAAGCTTACCTCCCCACTGTTTGTTATAGAGTTTTGGTCCTCTTCTATCTCAACTCACATCATCTCCATCACTACGTCGTGGTGTGAGTATACATATTTCTTTTCT
>JBAMIB010249817.1:0-22951 GCA_037177415.1 Kaempferia rotunda
TACCTTACTGTTACTCGTCCGGATATCTCATTTGCAGTAAGTGTAGTAAGTCAGTTTCTCAACTCTCCGTGTAAGGAACATTGGGATGTTGTGGTTCACATTGTTCGATATATCAGAGGCGTTCCAGGAAAGAGTCTTTTGTACGGAGACAAAGGACATACTCGAGTCGTAGGGTATTCTGATGCAAATTGGGCAGGATCTCCCATTCATAGGAGATCCACCTTTGATTTTTGTATATTACATAATTTTGATTGTTATTTTTTATTATAGACATAGTTGTAATAGTGCAAATAACGAGGATATAACATGTAAACAACATTAATCTTTTCTAAAAGACGATGTGTTGGTAGATGAGGCTGCCTAGAGATTGATAATTATTTTGAATCTTCCCCCACTAATTCACATGGGTCAGCACCTATGTGATCGTTGATAATCTAGCAAATCTTATAGCAAGCAACCCTCATGTTTTGTATTGTCATCCAAAGAATGACAATGTTAATTGTTTACTACACAAGAATCTACAAAGCATGTAGTCCTTTTAGGTTGAGCAATAATCAACAAAATCATTTTCATAACAAAGGTCTTGGTCAATCGAGATATTTTCTTGGCATTAAAGTTGCAAGCTTAGAACAACTTATTTTTATTTCTGAACTTAAAGGAAAGTTCTACAAAATGACTGTTAGAGTTGCTATGTTACATGAAGTTGAATGTTAAGGTATAACTTGAGCATACGAAAAGAAGATGAGTGTTGTCACGGGGATATTAAGGTGGATATATGGAAATGTGAAAATAGACAAAAAAAAAAAAAAAAGGAATAGAACATTAAAGAGAAATGAAGCTTTGTAGGATGTGAAACTATATAAATACACACATTAAATGATGAAGAGGAAAATCAAATAAGACTTGGTTAGCAATGATAAAATATGATAAAATTTATTTAAATATAAATTATATATATATATATATATATAGTAGAAGACCTAGTGGGATAAAGCTTAGTTGTATTTTGTTGTTGTAACAAAATATGTCCTAAATGTACTTGAGTAAGTAGTAATGTAAGGATCTAGATCTGTTGATGCTCCTTACATCTTTTGCCTGTTGAATGAGAGCTCTTCTATAATGTTAGTGGGTTATCACAGGTTGGATGGAAAACTTAACTTTCTCGTAGCAGCAAGACCATATATTGTTGTATGTGTAACTTGTCAATATCTAGAATCATTTTGATAAACTCAATGGAATGTTGCTCTAAGAATCTTAAAATATCTTATAAATGCTCCAGGAAAAAGGATTGTTGTATCAAGGTTCTGTTCATTTGACTCATATCATATTATTGCATATGTTGAGAGCAGATTAGGTCACTGTGTATTATTGGAAGGGAACTTAGATTTCATGAACGAGTAAGAAACAAACAGTTTGGCGAGGTCAAGTGATGAAGGGGAATACTAATTGTAATACTTTGAATAGACTTGGTCGAAGAGCTTTTGTTCAACAATTCCAATTGTTAAACTTGCCTTGTGATAGTCAGGCAAGTATTCATATTGCTTCTATGAGTGTTCCATTGACATATTAAATATATTAAATTAGATTGTCACTTTGTGAGTAAAAAAGTGAAAGCTTAGGAACCATATCACGCCTTGAGGGTAAATACGTCATGTCCAGAGGATTGTAATTTTCACTTACTGGGAGGTACCCTACACGGTGACTGTGTGAAGAAAAAACCCAAAAGCCATATAAACAATTACTAACTCAAGATAATGAGAAATTTCAGCAAACTTTTATATTTATATATCTTTTTTTCTACAATACAACAAAATCGTATAAAACAAAAGATCATATGAATAGAACGGCAAGACGTTAAAATAAAATTAAATCAGGAATCAACAATTGAGATCCCAGAGTAATATTATGAACTAGCTGAAACCTACTATGATATTAAAAGGATTTCTTTGCTTGCAAAATTGGAGGTTATGGAAAAAACAAAGTACAAATTTGCTGAGTGGGTAATCAGAAAAGATGTGCATGCATGAATTTAATTTTGTTTAAAAGGTTAAACCTGCAAACATGTCTAAATAATATATTACAATCATATATTCTTTTGAGTTCTTTAGTTGGTACACACACATATAGTTATATAAATATACTTATAATCGCTGCCATTTTCATTCCAATTATTTATTAATATTTATAATTCCTAATATTACTGTAAATTATCATCATCTTTTATCACTAATCAAGGTAATCTTCAATTATCAATATTTAAATCACCATCTATAAATATCACCAATGATATAGGTTTAATAAACTGACTATTGATAAATCCACTAAAAAGTGAATTACTAAGCCAGAGTTCTTAGAGTGTAATAATGCCAACTCATGTATGAGCTCAAATCCCTCAACGATGGTATATAATAATATAGCTTTTTCACATAAATAAATATTGATTGCGTGTGGCCTCTTGCTACCACATCGCTTATGGGGTTTATGGGTGCTGAAGTACTCTGATAAAAGGTTAGACTCAGAGTTTTCATTTTTAGTATTTTGTTCTCCATTTTACTTTTTTTTTAATCACAATATTGTATTTTGAGTTTACATCTTATTAGTTAGTTGAATGACTAACCTAAATCAACTTTTTAGTATAATATAATCTAGTTTAATGATGTATCATCATAGGTTTTAGAGATGAGCTATACAATATCTACCTCTGGATCATCAAGTTGCATTGAAGGTCAAATAATATAACGATAGGTATCAATTGAAGAACAATTTAGAATATATATTTTAATTTTTAAAATTCTTTCCCATCTTAATCTCGATATAATACCAACATGTGAACATTGTGAAAGAATATCAATTATTTATCCCTTAATGATGTAATTATTTTAAAAACCATTACACTATTTTTAAATATTATATTAATTTCCTTTTCTAAAAATAGTATAGAAATATATATAATCTATTTATTCACACATAAGAAAATATATATGAAAGTGAAAAATTAGATTTATCCACTTCTATATATAGTAAAAAATGGCTGCAAATTAATGTACTCCACTCGATCTTGTATCTAGAAATAACTCTAAAACCGATAAAATAAATTTTGATCTTGATACCTTGATATATTCACAATTTCTAAACGAGACCTACTATTGAACAATAAATTTATTTTCCTTTTCTAAATTAAATGTGCCAACCTAAAATGAAATATAATACAATACACTTTATTATTTTTCCGGTTGATAGGATATGAGAGGTGTTTCATTGATATGAAATACTCGGCCAATGGAACCTAAATAACACATTATTATTAATTCAAAATAATTATTATTTTTGATATCAACGAACAATTATCTTATCAATTCTTATAGTTGATGTACAAATGATAATCTCATTCAATAGAGGATTGAAAACCGAGGAAGTAGGCTCTTGGCTTGGCTAAATGAAGCGGCTGTAAACGTTGAAGCAACAAGGAGGGAAGCCAAAGACAAGGAAAGAGGTAGGTGGAAGGGCTGATGATCCTATTTCCCTTGGCGGCGGTTGGTGGCTGGCTCTGGGTGTAGGACATAGAGAAGACAAATAAGAGAAAGGGAAGGAAGGGATGTGCTGTCGGTAACTATCGTTACACGTATGCTTGGCAGAGGCGTGGTGGTGTTACTGCTGTAGTAAGAGAAAAAAAGGGAGAGGGGATATTGCTAGTGGCGCACGAAGGGGAGGAGCGATGGATGGTTAGGTTGCCCAAGCCTGTTGGAAGAAGAGGAAGAGGGTAGGAGAAGAGGAGTAGCAGCGTTGTTGGTGATTGTCAACCATAATAAAAATACATATTATCTCTAATGAAATATCACAATGAATTAATTAATTCATGGATAGCAAAATTAATTAATTAATTACATTAGTCATATATTTAGTGATTTAATATTATTGTTATTATTAGTTTAATAATATCATATTGGTATTGGTATTAATTAATAACAAATATTCTGAAAATATCAAATAATATTATATCATAAAACTAAATGTATATGTTTTATATTAGAAATTATATAAATATGTTATTACACTTAAATATAGTTATTAAATAATGTTAGATATTAATATGTTATTTACTAAAATAAATTATTTATAATATTCTATATTATAAAATTTAATTGAAAAGAGGATTTAAAGCAGTATTGATATCATATAGCTAAATGTATATGTTCTATATTGGAAATTATATAAATATGTTATTACACATTAATAAATAGTTATAAAATAATGTTAGATATTAATATATTATTTACTAAAATAAATTATTTATAATATTCTATATTATCAGGTTTAATTGAAAAAGATGATTTAAAACGGTGTTGATCCAGAATGGTGGTATATTCTCTGTTGATCAATAGTGTCAGTTCTTGAAAAACATTGAAAAAAATGGATGAGATGCTTGGTCTAATTATTAGATCAATGTAATGGCTATTTATTTCATTGATCTCCCAACACATTTTAGTTTATGATGAGTGAGGGATTTAAGCTAGAGTTCATGAGTGCAACAGTCACCATCTCATTTTCTTATTTTACTTTCGCTAGGATTCAAGCTATTATAAAAAAGAGTTGGATAGATTGGTCGAATTTGTCAAAATAAATTGTTTGACAGCATTTCAATATTTTCTTGTGGAGTTAAAACATTTCTAGGTAATTTCTTTGAAGTTCTACTTTCTTTAAACTGTGTGTGTCTACTTGTATAAAACAATCAATTTCTCATGAAAGACCAGATCAACCTTTGCCAATGTTGATTCAACTTGGGAAATCTGTATCTGAATCAATTGAGTTTAACTATGCTTCTGCTTGCTGCTCAATACTAACCATGTGTTGGCCATTTAGGCATTCACATTTTGGCTTGTATCGAACAAGACAAACTTTAATGGAGGTTAAAAAGGGCAAGTGAGCTACGAAGTATTCTTCTTTTATACTTCTTCCTTGTTTGTTATTCTTGTGCTATTCTTCTTGTCATCCTTGTCTGCTCGATCCTCCATAGTCCCTACTAGATTTCACTATCTTGTGCCACAACCATGACCAGGTGATTGTTACTCATGTAGTCCTGGTCCAACACCTCAAACTTGTTTGTTTGCGGATGATGGTGGGATTTCTCTCTTATTCACACAATCACACATGGACCCAAATCTACTGGTTTCAGACTAGGTTTACATAGTTCAACTTGTGCTCACTTCTGGTTGTTGTATGGTTCAACAGGGATATAGCTCATTTTGGCTAGTGAATGAAACTACTAGTTGACCTAATTTTTAACTCTTGGTTACTATGTGATCTTTACTGTTAGTTTGCCCATTGTAATATTGAGTTGTGAACAAAAGGTTTCATTATGATTCGTAACATATACAATAGTTTGTTTTCCTTCTTACACTGACAATTTTTGCATTCCTACTGTATTATCTTACCGAAGATGATTTCTAAGAATCCTTATGGGTAAATCCTCACATCAGGAATTGACCATGTTTGATACTTTCATATATTTGTTAAAGCATTTTTTTTTTTTTGAATTCTAATGTATGTTTTTTATATTAGACAATGGAGAAACACATATTAAGCACCTAGTGCAGATTCTGTCAGCTGTTATTGATTGGATTGAGCCGCCTAACATAGTCTCAGGAGCATTACGTGGGGGGCGAAGTGAAAGGTCCTTAGCTTTCTTATTTTACTGAATGGGTCTGCAACCACTGTCTAACATATATAATTGCACTATGCAGTGAGATGATTGATGGTTTTCATGTATTACTTTCCATGGCAACCATGACTACAACTGTGCTTTTTGATAATCTTCTTAGGTCTTTAAGGTCAGTTGTTGCAACCTTTTATCTGTATTATTTGGAGTCATTGCATATAAACTTGTGTATTTAATGTAGCTGCATCTAAGATATCTTTATTTATTTGCAGACCTTTTGGTACAATTCAATTATTGTCTGCCTTGACTAGTGAAGTCGTTAAAACTCATGTGAGAAGAACTGATGATGATCAAACATGGACTTCAGAGGCTCTTGATATTCTTTTGGAGATATGGACCCTCATTCTTGGGGTAAGAGCATCCACATCAATTACCTTAAATTAAACTTTTACCCTAAAATTTACATTTTACATAAAAAAAAACCTCTACATCAACTACCCTACTCATTCCCTAAATATACATTTCATGCATAGTAGTTCTCTAAATTTGGGGAATGGAATCCATTCCCTAAACATTAAAATAGTATTTCTCTCTCCTCTTTCTAATAATAAAAACATTTTCTCCCTTCCATCTAATAATAAAAAACATAGAGGAAAGAGAAAAAATAATAAAAAAATAAATATAGGGTAAATTATAAAAAAGCTGATGCATTGTGTAATAAAAAGTGGATATCCAAAAGTAACTTTTTTACCCTAAATTTTAGTTTTGGATGAGAAATCTGATGTGGATGTTCTAATTACTCAATTTTAATTTTTAATACCTGATTAAAGCTTCATTAGATATTGTTATAGCTAGATTGTGTATGGATCTTCCTATTTCTTGCTTGCTGTAAATTTTTTGATGCTAATTAATGGTTGCATGTGTACTGAGTTATTATTCAATGAAATGATCTTTTTTCTTTGGAAAAGCTTGGTGAGGTTTCTTTGTTGAAATGCAGTTAACATATTTTTGATGTTTTTTCTTGATCCATCTGGTATTCATCCATATTTTAACTTATGCAGAGAAATGACAATGAAAGAAAAGTTTCACCTGAAAACACATCATCATTATCAAATTTATTCAAAGCTATTGTGGAGTCACATCTTAATGGTATGACCTTTTTGGATTACTGTAACTCATTTGGTCGTGTCCTCTATTGAACTCTATTCAAAACTAAATATCGCTTAAATTACCTTTAGTTGCATTATATTAATTAGGTTTTGTTTCTCTCCTTCAGTCCCACTAACCCCCCTTTCAACTCATTGATGTAATTTACTTGATTATAGAGTTTTTTTATTGATTGTCTATGAACATATCCATAGCATTTATTCTCTTTTGGAATTGCACATAATTGCTTCTAGATAGTATGATACTATTATAGATTTTATATTTTTTTACTAACCATAATCCATCTTAACATTACTATTTTGGTTGTGACATCCTTATCTTCCAGTCTAAATTTGCTTCTTGATTTTCATGGTAAAGCTGCTGCCGAATCTGCATTTGAAGATGATAGTGATGCTGAGTATTTTCATGTCTCTGTATCAAGTAGGTGTTTTACACTATTTAAATATGCACAAATTTATACAATAGTAAAGTCATCTCATTTAATTTTTAGCATAGTTTTTAGTTTCCTTTATCACAATATTTTGTTAATTATAATTCATATTTCTTTATCATATGCCATATTGTCCATTTGCAGAACGAGATGAAACTTTGTATGCATATGCTCTTATTGCACGAGCTGCAGTTGAAACCAATATTTCCTTTCTCATGAAACTGTTTTCAGAACGTTGTGCTCTTCTCAGTCAGGTTGTCTCTTTTCCTAAACAATTCAATGTTTCCTTTCTTATAAACCAGCATTAGTGTAGTACCATTTAAGGTTTGAAATGTTGCTTTGAGCTAGTGTTGTCTCTTCCTGGAACCAGGATGATTTATCCTTGATGGAGTGTGCTAAGATGCAATGCTAGAGGCATCAAGGAGGAGGAGAAGGAAAGGAGAGGAGTAAAATGGGAGAAGAGAAGGAAGCCAATTACCTTCAAAACCCTATCCTTCACCATATGGGGAGGAATGAGAACTTGCATTCATGGATGACGAATGAGGAGTCATGTTTGGGAAGAATTCAGAAGTTGTTGAGGAATGAGAAATCTTTGTTGATTGCCTTTGTTGTTCTAGAGGATGAAACTCTTCATTGGTTGTGGAGGAACGAAAACTCAATTCTGCTGATCAGGCATGAGAGAAATCTGTTGAGAAAAGATTTGGGGTTGTTGAGGAACAAGACTTCTTCGTCACTTTCCTTTGCCACTTGCCTTTGTCCTTATCATGAATCTACTTGTATACACAAAGAGTAACTTAACTAGTACATATGACAAGCCTGTACCGTCTATCACAACAAGCATATAGGAGAACATCATAGGTCCATATACATATCTTTGATCCTAACACTAAATTCAAAGAAAGAACAAAAATATCATGCTGACAATTAATTAAAGAGAGTAAATAATCCACCAGAAGATAGGAAGGCCCTCCTGTCCTCCCATCTCTAAGACAACCCTAGACACCTCCAAATTTGATGCAACTTCTAAACCATAGTAAGGGTAGGGTTCAATTGATTGACAAGCCTTCCCTAACCTTGTAATTTTGTTGATTTTTGGTTTTATCATACTAATTAGTAATGTCTAACATTATAATATTGTTGATTTTCTTATAGTTCTTTATGTGCCGTTTAACTATGATTGAGCTTCTCTGCTTTTGTTGGTTATGGATAACCTTGTAAAAATCTTTGTTTCATGCTTTCAATATTAATTATTTTAGTTGGTGGAGTTATAATGCTAACTGATTGGATTTGGTTAATGAGCAGTTAAACATAACAAAATTTTTAACATTTAATTTGTGAACATACCTTTTTGTGTTGCTAATTTGTTAGATTTTAATGACAGAATAATGAAAGTTGTGATCCTACACAAACCTTAGAAGAACTCTATTGGCTTCTATTGATTACTGGTCACGTGCTTACTGATTCAGGTGATGGAGAAACAGTAATGGTAAACTTCCTTCTGGTTCAATTCTTTATCCTCACCGTCATGTATGGTTAGAAGTTTAGTTACGCAACCAGTATTTCCATGTATAATTTTCTGGTTCTTTATCAATCTTTGGGGTGGAATGAGATGAGAGTGCTGTGGTTGTTGTTCTGAGCCATGCCCTGGCCTCGTTTGAAGCCGTAGTAACAGTATTTGTGGAAGACTGGAGAAGATGGCAACATGAATAGAAGAAGAATAGGTGTTACTTGGAAGAAGAAGCTCCATCTTGGTGTTCAATTTTGGAACAAGCTTCTTTCTTTTGTTGGGCCTTAACAGTTGCAGCAGCAGCAGAATAAGAAGCTTCCGTATGTTGAGCGGTTGCTTCTTCAGATTCAGAACAGTAGAAGAAGCTTTGCGGGATCTCTGTAAAGTACAGAAAGGAGAGGAATATGAAATTTGTGGCTCAATGTGGGCCGGAGGAGGTCCGGAGGAGAAGTGCTGGCAGAATAAGCGTTGCTTTGAGAAGAATGTGTTTTCTGCTGGGTTCCTTGTCTGGCATTCACATTCTTCTTGCAGTTTAGCCTATGGAACAGCCATAGTTCACACCTGATGGCTTTTTAAACTGTGCCTAATAATGGGGAATATTAGGAATACAAAATCACAAGCTAGTTTTGTTCCTGACATTTTGCACTTTTGCTAAACAAATGGTCAACTAGTCTTTCCACAGATTACTATCCTTTTATTCTGTTCAGTTATATTTTCTGATTTATCAAATTTTGTAGTGAGCTAGATTTTAGAAAGCTGCAGATCTATGTTCGTCGCAAAATAGTGAATAGGGCATGCATATTTTTAAAATTACATAAAAATGGAAATACTTTCTATAACTGACATGAAAGTATTAAATATATTTGTGAATATAATTTAAATATCAATTATGACATTATTAAACTAAAAAGTCTATTAAAATATTACAATATTTTACACAACACATAATGATTAATGAAATTACAAATAATTTCCAGATTTCTTGCACTCAACTATGTCCAAAATTAGTCTTGCAAATACCTCTTTTTTTTTTAATAATTAAATAATTTCAAATTGTAATTTTTCTCATTGTACTAACGTTCTTATTCAAGTAAACATAAAATAGATCAACCCTCTTCTATATATGCTGCGTTCTACATTGCTCAATCTTGGTCACAAGTATCCATGTGAGTGTGGATCATGTGTCTGACACAATAAATACATCAAGTGGCCTTTTGAAGTGATGATCTTGATGTTTGAGTGTTGACATGTGATATGGGTCTGAAAGAGATAGATAAAGAATCCAAGTATCAAAGAGGTTGTGTTTATGTGATGGGAGGAAGAGGGAAAAGAAAGGAAGAGGATTGGCAAGGTAGAGGGGAAAGAAGTGAGAGGGTAGGGATGTCCTTACTTTTTTGACTTGAAAAATGAGGAAAAATGAGAAATTGTGCTGTTCTTTTCCCTTATTTTTTGTTCTCTCCAAAACAGTCAAAGGAAATAACTGCTTTTCCTCTTCCATTTGATTTGAGCTGCCTTCCTCTCGGATAGACAAAAAAATTATGGCAACATGATTGCGTATGCATATATACTGCAGTGCAGTGAACCACTACATATGTAGATGCAGCCACTCGAAAAACTCTACAACAATATTCTAAAGTTTAAAGATTGGAAGGAATATGCAGCCACTTGAAAAACTCTAGTACAATGATTCATTTCTACTGCCATTATGGATATAATGAAAATACTACAACTGTAACACCGATGAAATGACTAAAGCTTTGACAAATGCAATAATTTTCAACACTTGGTGCAAGTTAGTCAAAGTGGGCTGGATGGTTTAGTAATGTCATAATCAATTTCTCAAGACATATTTACTTTTTATCTGTGTGATGGTTAGATTCCAGAAGCAATACAAGACGGGTTTGCTGATGTATCAGATGAATCACAACATCCAGTGGTTGTTCTTTCCTGGTATAGTTTCTTAACTTCAATTGATTTCATTTTAATTTTCCAGAGTCTGACCGTCCTGATATTCAAGTATTACAGTGGTACCCTATTTAAAGCAGGCTAAGAACCACCAACTACTTTAAGAACTGAATAAATATGAATTAGTCTAATTCCATTTACACATTTTAGCAGATTGTATAACTGTGAATGTTGTGAGTTAAACTTTAGTTGCATCATGATCTGAAATCTATTACAGTATGTATTGTGCTATATCTATCAGGTTGATGATGGACCAGTAGGTGCATACCCAATTTTAGTTAGTGAATCTATGTAATAGGGGTATTGATGCAGTTCAATATTTTCATTAGCTACCAAGACCTCTCATTTCAACACATTAATGCTTTAGAATCAAAATTCTCTCAAATTTGTCTTCGTGTTTCTTTTTAAGATTTATAATTTTTCGTTGTTTAGATTAAGGATAGAGTCGTCAATTTGGGTTGGACCTGTCAGATTAGCCCATCCCGTTGGGTTTGTAGTTTTTCATTGTTTTGTTGGATGAAAGCTTCATAGTGTTGAATTGTTGATCATTTATGGAAACACATCAAGCAAATGAATCCGTCTTTTAATTTGCAATTACAACCCCTAATGTTGTGCCACTGAGTATGCAAGATAACCTAGTACGGTAGCATGATTTGTTTGGAGGGATTTTGATTGTGGTGTTATGTTGGGTGTTGGACTAGAAGATGAGTCTAGATGCATGCCTTGGTGGGCGAGAGTTGAGGATGTTCAAGATCATCTTGAGCTCATTTAGAAACTGTACGAGGACAATGAAGTTGGCCATTGTCACTAAGATAATGTAAAATAATGATCATGATGGAAGTGCTATGCATGTGAATAAAATGATAATATGACTAACCTAATTATAAAAACAATTAAAAATTAGTCACGGAAAAAAAATCCATTGAAGATCAAAGATGTTTCTAACAAAAAATAACAATAGTCAAACCTTGTCTCATTATGTGGGGTGGGGTATATGGATCCTTTTACGCCATTGATTTCTATTCCCTAATATACCATTATCTATGTTTAAATAAATTTTATTTTGTTATATTGTTGCTAATCAAATCTTTTTTGATTTTTCTTTTCTTCGTTTAATGTGTGTATTTGTTATAGTTTCACATCGCTTAGACAATTTATTAGTCGTCCAACTTGTATATCTGTACCATCTTAAACGTGTCTCCTAAAATTTTCCCTCAATATGTCAATTTTGATTTTCTCTCTAATGTTCTTATTTATTATCCCGTCTATTCTTGTATTTTCGCACATCTACCTTGACATATTATGTGGCTCTCATCTTCTATTTATGTGCTCGAGTTATAATACAATATTCAGCTGCATATAACTTAGTAGGTTTAATTGTCCTTTTATAAATCTTAAATGTACTTTACGATGGTAAATAACACCTACACTTTCTTCCATTTCAACTATCCTGCTTGTATTCTATGTAAGATATCTTTCTTAACCCATCTATCCTTTTATAAAAATGATCCTAAATACTTACAAAATTTTTAGTTACATATAACTCTGCATCTTTAATCATAACAATTGATTTATTATGTCTAAAATTGTTAAACTTAAGTATCATATATTTTGTCTTTACTCTATTAAGGCTAAAACCTTTTACTATAGTGTTTTCCACAAGATTCGATAGCATTTACTCCTTCAAGTGTCTTATTCACCAAAATAATATCATTTGCAAATAATAAGCACCATGGTAATGTGTATTTGACGTGTCTAGTGAGTTCATCCATGATTAGTATAAAAAGATAGAAATTCATTAGCTTAATATCCCTATAATTCGTTTAATTTTGTACATCTCTTTTATTTTTATACAGAGATACTAAAGTACATACCGTTTAGTCATTAGACACTATTTTTGTTTTTATTCATTCAGTACATTATTTTCCTAGACACTTTCATATTTTTATTGGGATATCATTTGGTCTAGCTACTTTTCCATTTTGCATCGTATTTAAATCCTATTCTACTTCTAAAGTTTGAATCTTTTGACAGAAATTTAAATTTTTTTTATACTTTTCTACTCACTTAAACTTATCACCTAACCTTTCATTAAAAAATTGATGAGAATACCATTTTCATTGCTCTTTTATTTCTTCATCATTCACTTGTACCTTATTACTTTCATCTTTAATGCATCTTAGTTGGATAAGATCTCTTATCTTCTTCTCTTGCTTTACTATTTTATAGATGTCTTTTTTTCCCTTCTTTTGTATGTAGTTGTTGATACAAGTGTTCAAAAGTTTCATTCTTGACATTACTCATTGCTTTTTTTACTTCTTTATTGGTTACTATGTACTTTTTAAAGTTTTCTTCATACTTATAAGCGTATGATAACTTATAAGTTTTCGTTCTCCCATACTGTCTCATTCCACTCTCAAAATTCTTTACTTGGTGGTGTACATTCTTTTGACTCAGTATTCTTTTGGCTATTATTTTCAACTTCATCTTTATTTCATGTTGTATTCTAGTTGTTATATATTCTCCTAATACTTACACTCCTACCCTTTATTTAAATATGCTTTACTTCCTGTTCTTTAAGTTTCACTACTTGATTTAAGAAGTCGCACATATTTTCCTTCTTTTGATACTATACTTGAGCCACATATTCAATACTACTAACCTATGCAATCTCTATAAATTTTTTCCAAGGATAACTTTGCAATCTCTATAAATTTTTTTATCCTTTTTCATAACCATAATGAAGTTAATTTGCTATTTATTATTTTTACTTTTGAATATAACCAAGTGATATATTTTCTTGAAAAATATATTAGTTATTATAAGTTTATATGTTACCGCAAATTCCATATAATTTTTTCTCTTTCATTTCTTATTCGAAAAATATAACCTCATGCTCCTTATCATATTCCTCAATTTTTACTCTATATGTCCCATGTAGATCTCCCTCTATTAAAATTATTTTGTTTGACGGAATTTTTTATAATTTTCCCAAAATGGAATTTTTTTATATGACCTCATGTCTTCTCAAAACTTATATTTGGTGTCTTTATTTAATCTACTTGAGGTGCATATATATTAATTACATTAATAATTTCTTTCGCCCTACTATTTAAGAGTTATAATCCTATCCTCTAATATTATTATTTTATTCTTTAACGAATTATCTACAATAATATCTATTTCATTTCTTGTTTTATTCCTTCTTATGTAGCACAACTTAAAACCTAAATTCTTTAATATCTTTATTTTTTGTTCTATCCATTTATCTTTTGTAAACATAAAAAATTAATTTTTTTCCTAATTATTGTATTTATTATTTCTATTATTTTACCAGTGAGCGTTCTTATATTCTAAATTCAAAATCTTAGACAATCACCACTCTTATTATGTTTATTCTTATCCAATTTATGGTGTGACAATTTTTGTATATTTAACACTACATTCAAGTTCTTATATAGATGAGGTGGTCTCTATTGAGACGTTACGACTCTCCAACTCATTCTTTGGGAGAACAAGCTAACACTAACACAATAGTTTGATGAATGCATTCATAGAATTCACTCGTGTTTGATGTTGGTTGGTAATCTAACACAAGTCTTAACCTTTTTAATCTAGGTTGGGATTGACATTGATAGATTTAGAATAAAAATAAACTAAAAAAAAACCATGATGAATGTAGAGAAATAATATTAAAAAAAGAGTAAAGTTACCTTAATTTGAAAGTGATTTGAGGGCGGTTATGATCTTAGAGTTTGTAGAGGATGAGGAAACGCTTCTCGTCATAAGAAAGTGAAATACTAATGTTTATATCGACCTAAACCCTAGGTGGGTATTTAAATTCGTTGCCCTAGGTCGACCTAAGTTTTGCATAGGTTGACTTGAGAAGAACAATTTAGGTTTTAATATTTTTGATCATTGAAAACAATCAACGTGTGTAATATAAGGTCACAACATTTTCTGGGTTAAAAATAGTTCGCCCTATGAGATATAGTTGACTTGAGAAAAGGTTGAAGCCTTTTGAGATGAAAATGATCAACCTTTGAATAAGGTGTGGATTGATATAAGGAGAGAAATATGTATTAATGTCTCTAGAATGATTGATCTAAGCTAAAAATAATATTATATTGAAATTTTTGAACAATATTTTAGGTTATATAATGATCAAATAGTGATAAAACATGATTTTAAAGTTTTATGGTTAAAATTTCCAACCAATATTATTTATTGTGTATATAGATGAGTATACTAGTTTTCCTCTAGGTTGGTAAAAAAATTGATTCAAACCGATGTCCAGTGCTTAAGAATTACCCTAGTATGCCACTGCATGATATCCTTATTTAACTTGTAAGTGCTTTGGTTTGAGTAAGAAATAACATTTAAGTTGATTGTACTAATGTTATCATATAAAATTGAAATATTTTTAAACTATAGTCGTGCAATATGTGTATCTTCCACAGTTGTTAAGTAAAACATCCTTCACTGCATACTTTATCTCATATGACAATGCAATGCAATGTTTCTTTTGTCTACAAAAACTTGCAAGAAAGGGGCTAAGAAATTGAAATGTAGCACGTGTTTTTTCGTTTAAATTTGCAATTTGCATAATTGAATTTAGTGTGTCCAACTAAGTAAAAAGTGTCTAGTTGACATTAACAATCAAGATATAAAGTAACAAGCCATGTCGGCCGATGGGCGAAACAATAAGTTCTACTAGCCAATCAGCACGTGAAACACTTGACACTGACATTGGGAGTAGTGAAAAGTGAGATTGAGTGAATGAAAAGAGAGAATTACTAGAGAGAAGTGAAGAGCATGACATGGAAATTGTTGCAGGTGGTGAGCGCCAAACTGCTATTAAGTGGATGGTGTTGTGACAACTACTAGCGATAAACAAATGGTGACGATTGCTACAGGTAAGAGGATTGATCAGACAAGAGGAGTGAGACACTAAGAAAAATTAACCTTATAAAAATATAGCAAATCTTTTTTAATGTGGTTGAATTAAACTATTCTACACATATACTTAATTTAGTTTTAAATGAAAAATAAATCTTAATCAAATTTAGTTTAAATTCTCCATATCTAATTGATGAGTTCTATACCCTAAACTTTCAATTTGCTTAAACACTCAAAATTTTAGTTTAATTTAACTTGAATAAGCCATGGTCGATCCTAAGTCTAGATAAAGGAGGTTTATGTTAGGTTGCCAACTAGAGTAAAACACACACAAATATTATATATAAATCTATTAAATTATTGTGCTAATGCTACGTGTTGTAGGTGCAATTGCAATGTCTTGACAAGGTCTCTTATATCTCCATATGGACTTAGGCATAGTATTAACTATACAAGTGCCCTCACGTCCTATGTTGAATAAGAACAAATATTAGAGAAATAATGATTATCTTTGACTTGGAACATAGACGGAAAACATGCTCACTAGCAAAACAATCAAGGTAGTAGATACAAGGAATAAAAGAAGAATTAATATTTTATGTTTACAAGAGACAAATGGGTAGGGGGAGAAGAAAAAGATGATACAAAACTCAAGTTTTAAGTTATGATGTAAGAAAAAGGCAAATGAGAAATAGAGATGAGATTAAAATAATGGTAGCAAAAAAAACTATTAGTGTAATTAATATATATGCATCTCAACTATAATTAGATGAAGAGACCAAATATATGTTTTGGGAAGGCTTAGATGAGGTATTAGAAAAAAAATTGACAAACGAAATTATTTTAATAAGAGTTCTAAATTGACATGTAAGAGTAAAAAATAAGGAATATAATAAGGTGCACGAGGTTATAATTTTGGAACAAGAAATGAAAAATAAAAAGTTATACTGGATTTCTCAATAACATATGAACTTATAATTGATTCAAGAAGAGAAAACACTATCTAATAGCATTCAAAAGTGGGAACAATAAGTCATAAATTAACATTATTATATTTCGAAAGAGATAAAAAAATTTATAAAGATTGTAAGGTACATATGTTAGTGGTATATACACACCTTATATTTAGCAACTAAACATATGTTTGTGTTATATACACCTCAAATATAATATCCGTAGAAGAAAACTGTGCATAACTCTTAAGATTAAGTAGTAAAAGTTAAAAGATAAGAAGCAAAACATATTTGAGGAGAGGGTGAGAGCACAAGTATTAAGAGAAATACATGACGATTTGAATATGACATAGAATATGATAACATCAAATTCGAAAATAGGAATTTTGATGAGTTAAGAGGACGAACATCATTAAATAAGAATTTTGATGTTTTAATAAGGAAGTACACAAGAAAGTTGTAAGAACAAAGGAAAAAAACTTAAACTATGCAATAGCCAAAAAAGAGATCAAGAAAGCTGGGAGTGGAGCTAAGGATGAAATTTTTAAAAGATTGTATAGACAATTTATAAAAAAAAGCAGAAAGAGATATTTATGGAATAACTAAAGCAAGAGAGAGGAAAATAAGGATCTTATCCAAATAAGATACATTAAAGATGAATCCAATAGAGTATTAGTGAAGGATAAGAAAATAAAAGAGCGATGGAAAATGTATTATCATCGACTTCATTATAGGCGTTAAATGAGATGCAAATAGAAAAATTGTTGGATTTAATGATATTCTAATTGCCTAGGGACGTAAGATTTTGAATGACTTACGAAGTTATGAGATTGTTGGATTTAATGATATTCTAATTGCCTAGGGACGTAAGATTTTGAATGACTTACGAAGTTATTCAATCTCATATTGCAAACAAAGAATATATTTAATTAACGGAGGGTTAATCCTTAAGCCCTACAAAATTGTACGAATTATGAGGGTATTATGTTTATAAGTCATTGCATGAAACTTCATGAAAGAGTGATGGAAAAATAATTTAGGAGACTAAGGTAATCAAAATCAATTTAGATTTATGACAAAACTATGCAACATCTCCGACAACTGATTGCAAAGTATTGAAAAAAAATAAGATTTAGATATGGTATCCATTGGCCTTGAAAAGAGTTTATGATAGAGTTCCGAGAGGATTATGTGAAGAATTTTTAAAAAGAAAGGTGTTAGCATTGCGTACCATTGTAATAATTAAGAATATGTATGAGGATGCTAACAAGAGTAAAAACTTTAAACAGATTAACCAAAGCGTTTCCTACATCAAAGATCAATTTTAAGTCTATATCTTTTTATAGTTATGAATGGTGTAACCATAGTGCATGCTGTTTATGGATGATATAATTTTGGTAGAGAAGACAAGTAAAGGAGTAAATGCTAAGCTTTAATTTTAGGAAAACAATGGAAGTAAAAAATTTTAAGCTCGGTAGAGTAAAGACAAGATAAACTATATAGAATTTAAGTTTAACAGTATTTGACATAACAAGATAATTGCTAAGATAGGAAATGATGAGTTACACGAGAGTATCTAGGTTCATATTTTACAAAAGCATAGAGGGATTGATAAAGATGCTTTATATAAAATACAAATAGGATGGTTGAAATTGAGGAAGACATTATATATTCTTTGTGATCGTAAGATACCTTTAAAGTTTAAAAGGAAAATGGAAAATTTTGTAGGACGGTTTTACTTGTTATGTATGAAGATGTTAAAGTGGATAAAAATGAGGATATAATAGGGGATCGAGCCAAATGACATAGGAGGATTCATATAGAGGCCCAGGATTATAGTCTTTATATTAGTTATCTAAAATATATTATAATTTAATTAGTTATATAAAATATTTAGAAAAAAATTGAAACTACACAAATTAAATAGGGTAAAATTTGATATCTAACACTGAATTTTTTTTTTTTTAATGTTCTAGCCTTTATATTATGTAAAATTAAATAAATATTGAAATCATATCAACACTATATGATATCCAAATTGTATTGTTCCCATTAGAGATTGAAAATTTAGCACGATTCAATATTTTATACCTCATTGACATTATCTTTATGATTCAATAAACATTTTATGGTGGTCTAAGCAACATTCTTTGGATTAGATTTAGGTTTACTTGCAATAAGATACCTAAAACTACCTTCTGCGAAATAATTTTGAATTCACATTTTTAGTTTATAGGTTGCTATCTAATTTACTATTTATACCTATTGAAATTGAAATTTTCTTCCATTCCAAATTTCTTCAATAAATTCTTGGCATACTAGGACTATACATAGATCTTTCACTGATTTACATTATTTGTAGACTAAGAAAGAAAATTAGTTCACGTATAAAATTTCTATCAAACTCACGATTTGAAAGTGGTATGTTATAAAAATTTAGAAGGCTTATTTAAGTTTTTGTTATAAATTAATATATTATCAAAATATACTATAACAAACTTCCTAATAAAGACACAAAATATGGTTCATTAATTTGATGAAATTATTACTAGGTAATTAATTAACGCAAATGACATAACTAATCATTCATACAAACTATAGTTGGTCTCTCATACTTGTAAATTTAATGATAACTATACTTCAAACAAAGTTTAGAGAAAATGCAAGAACAATACAATTCATCTATCATACCATCTAATCTAGGAATAGGATGACGATAGTTAATGATAACTATACTTCAAATAAAGTATAGAGAAAATGCAAGAACAATACAATTCATCTATCATACCATCTAATCTAGGAATAGGATGACGATAGTTTACTATAATCTTGTCGATAGTCTCTTTTTTTTTAATCAACTCTCCAACCTTCCTTTGAAGTTTTTTTGTCTCCCCGAGTTGCTCCTATAGGCTAATTGACTAGAAATTATTGCTGTTGGGGTGAAATCAATATGATGTTCTATTCCCCTAAGTGATGACAATCGATCTACAATCTTGTCAGAAAGAAAACATCTAATTCATACAAAAGATATTTAACAACACTAGACAAAGTAGGATTAACATTGTTAGCACTGAAATTGGCTTTGTTGTATAAAAATACAATCATTGCTTGTTGGAAATAAAAGTCTCTTAATCTCTCTTTCTTTTACATAAAACCCTTCATTCTTCTCTTGCTCTTGAAATTTATCTTCGATTACTCATTCTCTTTACTATTCCTCTTATCCTCACTCTTTCTTGTCTCACTCTCGTTTTTCCTTTGTAGTCTTTCTTCTCCGCATCTACTGGGATAAAATTTGGTTGATGTTATTCTTTCTTTTCCCATAGTCATTTATTTTCGCAACACTAGACAAAGTAGGGTTAACATCGCTAACAATGAAATATGCTTTCTTGTATAAAAGAACAATCATTGCTTTGTTGGGAATAAAATATTCTTAATCTCTTTTTCTTTTACTAAAACCCTTCATTCTTCTCTTGCTCTTGAAACATATCTTCTATTACTTTCTCATTCTTTTTAGTATTCCTCTCTTATCCTCACTCTTTCTTTTCTCACTCTCTTTTTCCTCTGTATTTTTTCTTCTCTTATAGTCATTTATTTTGGCACTCTCTTTTTCCACTTTTCATTCTTTTTCCTCTCATAATCCTTTTTTTTTCTCACTCTAATTTTTGATCCTCAATTTATTTTCATATACTTGCATAGGAGGTAATGGTACAAGAGTCACAACTTTTTTATGCATCACAAGAGAATACTTATTCCCAAACCTATTTTCATCATGCATACCTTCCTATCAAACTTTTATGATTTGTCCAAAAGCAATGACACATGCATTGACACCACATCACAAAGTATCTTATGATATCTACAAGTGGAAAATGAAACCAACATCTTAACTTCCTCACACTCATTCAACTATTATAGTCGGTAAGGTCTATTATATTTAGTAGTAGATTCAAACATTGTAGCTTATAGGGTGTAGGATGTTTAGTAGTAGGCAAGCTTAACTTGTCGATCAAAATAGTGCTAGCTACATTAGTACAACATATCCATCTATGATCATACTAAATCTCGTCTTTAATGTGATAGCAAATGTGAAAGACCCGTCGCTGTTGCGCGTCTTCCTCCACACGCACAATTAATGCATGCCTAATGATAAGGGCTTCACCTTTCTTTATCGCTTTTACCTTGAAATGGAGGAACCGTTTTTAGCATGATTGAATTTGTCATTAGAAGCTTTATCATGATCAAGGTGTAAAATTTTGACCTGTGCCGATGTTTCAATCCCAGATCGGAACGATATAGTTTCAGTATCGTGTCGTGTCGATACCGTTTTGGTATTTTTTAATTTATATACAGTAATATAAATATATTTATTGTGTATAATTTAAAAATAAGTTGTATATTGATGTTATATAAATTCTCAAATATTAAACAACATAATATTGTTAAAAAAATAATTAAATATAGTTTTCTTTAAAGAAAAATTGATCTATCAATAGCTTGAATTAAAATTGATACATCATTATATGTTACATTGCTAATACCAAACGGAGTGACGTGAATAAGATGGAAGCATTGATTCTTGTAACATTCTGCTTAGGTCAACTCCATAGTTCTCCAACGCCCAGATTCAATAATCATCCCATGATGTGCAATATTGATTTTGATTTCTCCACATGTCCATCAACGTGTTTTGATTCATCATTGGATGTTGGATTTGAACAGACACCACTGAAATCGGAATGGGTACAGGTACAGGCACAAGATAAGGATAAGCATACGCCCCGAGCTCTGGTATGATGGATCATCGTATGATGCACTTCGACCAGAATCAATCTCAGCTAAACTCTCTCGCATATCTTGATGGTCGTGGTGGGTCTCCTGCTTCATCAATTAATGGATTCTCAGCCTTAACAGCGCTTCACTAATCCATGATTGGATCATTCTCAGTTTGGACAAATCCAATATCAAATGGATCTACATCACCAGACTCTTGTTCTTCATTCTCTTCTGTTATTGCTCTTAGTTGAAGACACATATTATAATGAACGTAGACTATCTTCTCTAAGCGACGATAGGAAAGCTGATTTCGTACTTTTGTATGAATGAGGGAGAAAGTTGATCAATTTCTTTCACAATCACTTGAAGATATTGTCTGTGAGAGAATTCGTACTGCAATCTTTTTTAAATTTGGAGTTGATCCTCCATATTATAACCACCACTCATTTGTAAGATAAATAAAATTAAAATTAAAATAGTAATTATATTTGTTGACAATAATTAATAATAATTAATAGTAACCATCAAGATTATAACGGTATAGATATGCTGGATTGAGATAATAACCTACAATAATTAAACATATATAATTATTAATAATAATATTAAAAATTCTTTATCATTAAAAAATACGTACCGGCAAAATGAATATATTTTTCTATTTGATCATCCCATCTTGTAGTGATTATATCAATGTAATCTTAATACTTGGATGGTGATTGTAGACTTCTCTTAATTTCCTCCTTTGCTTCATGAATTAGACGGTAAACGTTGCCCATTTGTGGCTTCTTATCCATATCAACTTTATGTAAAACAGCATATAATGGTTATACTAAGAATATCTACGATATAATCCAAAAATCTGACAGATATAATAATTTTTTGCACCTCTTTACCTTCGGTCGTGTTAGAATATTGAGAGGTTTCCTAATCCTCAGAAAAGAACATGAGCTTCAATTCGACTTTTTCTGATTCAATAGTTTTAACAGGAGAAAGTGAGTGCAAGTTACTCCTGGTCGCAGAATATCCCATTAATAAATTTCCCTATTAATCCTGAACACAATGATGATTATAGAGGAAATTTGTTAAAAATTAACCTTTTTTCATTACCTTCTTCACTTATATTAAGCTTACCAATATCTGCCAACATCAAATCGATACATTACATTGCGCATGGTGTCCAAAATAATATTTGATACTTTTGCTCCAATAACTCTCCAACCCTCTTAAAGTTGGCACCATTATCTGTATTCACCTGCACTGTATGTTGAGCACCTATCTCTTGGCCTACACTATCCATCAAACGATATATGTAGGATGCATCATGATAGTCTGTAGTTACATTAATAGATTTATAAAATATCACCTTTCTATTGCAGTATAGTAGAAAGTTGATAATGCTTATTCGTGTAGGTCCTGTCCAGCCATCACACATCAACGTAACCCCGTATAAGTTCCATTGCTTCTTGCATGATATTATCCAAGTTTTGATCTCTTCCACTTGTTCATCTAAATATGGACCGACAATTTCATATGCAGTCGGAGGTTGAATACCAGGACCAGATTTTTGGATGTTGGACACCATGCTTCGGTAGTATGTG
>JBAMIB010250141.1:0-12004 GCA_037177415.1 Kaempferia rotunda
TGATGATTTGCAGTGGAAAACTCAACACAGACTCCTCTAATGCTAATACTCGGATTTACTTGGTATTCACATCAAGATGAGGTGACTAATCTAAGGATCCATACAACACACACTCTCCACTATCATAACCCTCCTTCTCGGAAATACTCTGGAGGTGGAGAAACCTCTTACAACTCACACACAAGTTACAATTCAAAATAAGAAGTAAATGTACAACAATACAAAAGAAACATCTTCTTGCTTGATCTCGTGTAGCTTGTGACCGCCTCTTGAAGACTCGGAAGTGCAACAACACTTTACCTTGAAAAGCTCTAAGAATCGGCAGAGAGTCGCGAAAGAAGTGGGAAGAAGAAGATAATCTTGGCATCAAGCAACCTCACATTTTAAACCTCCTATGTGTGACAGCCATAATCTAATCGATCAAATGCTCGATTGGAAACCTCAATTGATCAGCTGATCGATTGGAGCAGTTGGATCAATTAACTGATCGATCTAGTGCACTTCTATGCACTTGCAACATATCATGATAAAACCACTCCCAAATAATCAACTGATCGATTAGAGTGTCCCAATCGATCAGCTGGTCGATTAGGAACCATTCTATTCTCTTGCTTGATTGTGGCCCAATTGATTAACTGATCAATTAGGCTCTGGTTCAATCGATCACTAGATCGATTGAGCCACCCTAACTTAACTAACTCAACTCTAGGGTTTCCTTACCCAACATTCGATCAACCGTGACTAGTTGGACTTCCTCATGCCTAACATCCTGTTAACCTTGACTTTCTAGGACTTCATCATTAACTTTCTGGTCAAACCTTTTATCCACTTGGACTTTTCTCCACGTGCCAAGTGTTTGATCAACCTTGATTCACTTGGACTTACCGTCTCATGCTAAGTGTCTAGTCCTCCATGACCCACTTGGACTTCCAAACACCAGGTGTCTGATCAACCTTGACCCACTTGGATTTTCAATGTCTAGCTTCACTTACCATGACATTTCACATTACCTAGCTTCACTTACTAGGGTTTTTCATATAGCTTCACTCACCAGGATTTTCTAACTGTCTGACTTCACTCAATAGGGCTTTCACCAGGATTCACTCACATGAATTTTCCTCACTACCTAGCTTCACTCACTTGGACTTCCATCAAGCTTCACTCACCTAGATTTTTATCAGCCTGCTTTACTCACCATGACTTTCATTAGACTTCACACACTTATATTTTCATTTGTCTAGCTTCACTCACCAGGGCTTTCAGTCTATCCGGCTTCACTCATCGAGACTTTCCACATCAAGTGTCCGGTCAACACTGACCCATTTGACTTATATTCGACAATCTTCCAAATGAATAATTGTACATGCAATCCCATCTATTGTCAAACATCGAAACTCAAAACTCAAGTTTGATCCAACTTAAGCTTAGTCAACATAGTCAACTTGACCCCGGAGACAATTGCACTAACATAAAATTCATCAATAAGTTCTTATTTGAGACATACCTTTTGAAAAATAAATGTGTATCTCTGACTACTTGACATTCCACCAGAAAATACATGGCTAAAATATTCTAGTACCCACTTGTATTGTAACTTATACATCAATGATAACCAATTATTTTTCTCAAAGCTAACACACTGGATAATTTCTTCCTATGATTTCACAAATTCATCATTTGTTGTAGACTTTCCAATGGTATTCTTTCTGCTTTGATAGTAGTTACGGAAATCAAAGGGTTTAATTTATCTGGGATTTTGTTAAGTATGTGCCACAACCAATATTGACGCATTGTCCGAGGGAAAACTTGGCCAATGACTTTCATCATAGCAAAATCTTGAAAAATGATGATCACTTTTAGTGCATCTTTAAGCATGACTTCTATGAATTTGTTAAACAACTAAATAAAAATTCAATTTTTTCATCACTTATAAACTCCCAACCGAAAATAATTATTTGGTCATGATGATTAACTCCTACAAATGGTGCAAAAATCAACTCGATCATATTTGATTGTGTTATATGTAGTATCGGTCTCGTAATCAAAGAAAAAAAATTGAATTCTTCTTTTTCTCAGATGCAAATAACTCGATCTGTGTTTCGACATGATATTTTTTTATTCATTCCTTAGCTCTTTATCAAAATTTCTAATCTCTTTCGCTGCAACCTACTCACTCAGAACCTCCATACTCTATCCCTAATAATCATATTTGTTGATAAGTTTATACATTAGCCTCTTAAAACTATTAAGCCCTTTTTTTTGCTGCCAAAATATTATGATGTGAGTATAATAAATGTACTTTTAATAGAGTTGAGTGAATAATTATGATTATTTATGAAGTTAATGACAACTTAACTAGGTCCCATTTATTTCTTGATAAGGGCAATCTTTAACATACAATCTGTTTTAATTTTGCCACTGCTCTAATGCTTATCCAATATTGATCATCTTTTACATGTTTATTTTTTATACCCTTCTATAAAACATACAAAATAGATTTATTTATATATATTTTTTGGGGGGACCGATAATACTAGTACAATTTGAGATTATTTGGACGAAGAAAGGATCGAGTTGCAAAATGAAAGAATAATCGACGTGGTCACGATGCATTATTTTAATACCAAGTAATAACATTTAAAAAGTAATATAATTATTTTTAAATTTTATTGAATAATATCACGTGTTTTGTTATTTGTTAATTATATAAAATATTGATGTTAGCTCGTTTTAAAAATAAAATATTTTAGAAACTAATATATTAGTAAAGGAAAAAAAAAAATCGGAGAGAAAATATTTAAAACTAAATATTTACTGGTCACGTGATTAAGAAATGTAATTCAAAGTCAAAGTTAATGTTGACATAACAACGTGTTTATTATTATTCATGGAATTATATTTTTTTAATCTAGAGAAATGACAAAAAGTATAGACATGTCTTGCCTATGCTAATAAAATAAAATATATTATTGCATTTCATATGTATCAAAATATATCCACCAAAAAAACCCTTTATGGTTGAGTTATTAAATTCCTCGTGGGAACAAAAAGTATTATTTATTAAATAAAATATATTATTGATGTCCTCGTTATTTTTTTTTTTTTGAGAATTTAGATAAAAATTATTCCATACACGTAGAGACACGTCCATGGAAATTGCACATGCACATTGCCTCAGGTACAATTCCTTTTGCTTAAACCTTAAATTCTAAAAAAAAAATAGCATATATATATACTATAATCTAACCCCTAAAATCTAAAAGTAAAATATGATTAGGATAACTGAGAGCTAAAAAATAATAATAATAATTACACTAGATGCTCATGAGGTGTGTAGCATAAGGTGAGGAGCATATATAATATATGCGGGGACCGTTCACTGTGGAACGGTCTGCGACAATTTGTTCGAGACGCCTGGAATTGATCTAGACGCGTTGATCTTTTTTTTTTAAATAAAAAATTCCTTAAATTTAAAATTCTAAACACCCTAAATACATATATTATAACCCCATAAGCACTTAAATTTTTTTTGTTTTAAATTTTTTTAGGTTGAACACTATAACCCAACTCCTAAATCTTAAAATTAAAATCTAATTAGCTTAACTAAAAAAATATAAAAAAATATTATTATGCATCCTAAATATATACCCCATAAGCACATTAATTTTTTTTTAGTTTAATTTTTTTTTAAACTTGAATATTATAACCAAACCCCTAAATTCTAAAGGGAAAATCTAATTGGCTTAACCCGGGAGCTAAAAAAATAAATAAATAAACTACTGGAGGAATCCAGGCGCCTGGATTGGTTATCACGGACGAGTCCACCGGGTAAGAATATATATATATAGCTAGCACCAACCACCTTTGCCACATGCACAAAACCAACTCAACTTACAAAATCGTTTTGTCTACATGTCTTGGTTGCATTGGCACCATGCCAAGTGATAGCCTGCACTCCTTGTACTTTGCTCATCATCATGCTGCATTGGTTCAAGCCAAGTGTCAGCATGCACCGCTTGTGCTTTGCCCCATGGTTCTGCTACATTAGTCCATGCCGAGTGTCATTCTGCACACATTGTGCTTGTCCACGGTTTGACTATTTTGCCACCACGCCAAAGTCTGTCTGCACGCCTAGTGTTCACCCAATGTTCACCCAATGGCTTTGTTGCTTTGGCACTGTGCCAAAGTCTTGTATGCATATTCTGTGCATGGCTTAAGTCCTACTCCATGAACTTGGACTAAACAACCCCAACTGCTCCATCTGTTGTGCTATTTTGCATGCGCCCATCACATGTCATGACTTGCTTTTCTTGCAAGCCCTGCTTGGTTAAATGCTTGGACTCAGCACTTTCAATCCTTGCACATGTTCGCCAATCCAAGTCTTGCTTCTGCATGACTTGGGGTTGTTGGTCCCTTTGCGATTGGCTAAAGGGAGTGAATAGCCCTGCAATTCAAACCAAAATATCTTTTTCTTTCTTTCGACGTTAGTTAGAAAAACACTTAAATAAGTAAAAGTAAAATGCATAAAGAAAATATAAGACAAAAGGAATTTACTCGGTTTTCAATTGAGAATGTTGCTAATCCAAGGCAAATGAAGCGCATTACGAAACTCCTTCAACACAAGTCGAAGAAGCCCCGTACAAAATGTTGACAACTCAAATAAATGAAATATAGGATTGGAAATTCGAGTACAGTAAGTGCGTTGTCGAAACTAGAAGGACCAGGGCTCTATTTATATCTAACTGGTCGAAGTTATCTCTTTGGTGACGTGACACTTCTCGAACGCCTGGACCCAGTCCAGGCATCCTCACATGGATGCCTCTATCTGCCCTGCAATGACTCTTTATATAGGATCGAATAGAGCGATAGAGGGGGGGGTGAATATTGCTACGAAAAACTTTTCGGATTTAATTAAAAAACTTGAATACGCAGTGGAAAGTGAGTTACTAAAACAAAAAAGGACAACAGAAGAATAAAAGAACAACGCTAACGCAGTCGATTTTTTTTACTTGCTTCGGAGTCTTGGAACGGCTCATACTGCAAGACTCACAATTCTTGATCGTTTACTTTGGGCGAGTCTATCAATCCGTTAAAAAGTTTGTGTACAGTTTACAATTTTGAAATGCACCAACAGAAATAAAAAAATACCGACAATCTTTACAACTCTGAAGAAGAAGCACGGAGTTGTCGGAATAATTTCGGCATCATCGGAGTCTCGTTTGCGCAGCACACAGAAGCAAAGGTTGATCAAAAGTTAATTCTGAAGCTGCTGGTCGAATCCTTATATAGGACTTCTCCGGGTGCCCGGACCTGGTCGAGCGAAAGACACAACAATCGAGAATGATGTCATCGGAAATGAGTCGATGAGCTCGGTGCATCCGTGGGACGAGGAGTTGTGGAAGAGTACATCGACGGACAAGAAGGATACGCATGAAGCTTCTGAGGGATGAGAAGCCGAAGCGAAAGACTGATCGAGACGAAGGCTAGAGTTGAGTTCGAGTGAGTTCAACTTTGGATGATCAGAAAATCACTCAAGCGACCTACGTAGCCAAACAAGTTAACACGAAGTTGACTTGTCTAGGCGCCCAGACCACATTGGGCTAGCAAAGGGCATCCTGTTGAGCCATTGCAACGTGGATAAATTTTGGGTCCACGTCAGCACCAATCCAGGTGCTCAGACTAGCCTAGGCGCCCGAATATGGATAAACACCTTATCCCGTAGTCCTTACAAAGAGGATTGAGGCAACAACGTGGGAGTGCCCGGATCAGGTCTAGGTGCTCGGGAAGCGCCACATCATCAAAATTATTATTTTGACCAGTGGACTATAAATAGAGCCTTGATCCTTGTAGTTCGACACAATACTACTTGTTTACAAACATTGTACTTCAAACTCTGTAAGAGACTTCTCGCTTATATTGAAGGATATTTTTAGTGAGTTTTCACTGCCTTGGATTAGTAACCTCTTCCGTTGCAAACCAAATAAAGCATTCTTGTCTCTTTTTTATTTTATGTTTTTATCTATTAACAGTTTAGCAATTCAGTAAACCCAGGAGACAACTGACCCTCTTCTTCCTCTTGCGACTTAATCAACACCAACAATATCTCACCGATAGTTCAACCCTTGTTGATTTCAGACAGGATCAACCATTAACTTCAACTGCACCTCCCACCATAAGCTCCACAAAAGAAGCCAATTTACATAATATGATAGAGATTTAGCTACTTTCTGACCCTCACTCTTCACCAACAAAGAATACTTCTGACATCTACTCAAAAGTTGCTCCTTGGCTCATTGCCCACTGATAACATTCGTTCTTATCTCCTGCCTCAGCTGCCTTCATCACCCACTAATAAGATTCATTCTTATCTCTTAACTCAGCATTTAGTTGGATTACTTTTTTTTTAAAGCCTGTGTATTTATTTTCTATATAAACCACCCGAAACCTGCGTGCTTCAGGATCCAAAAAGATCACTACTTTAGTAGTATTCCACTACTCTTTCTGTAAGCTTTTAAGTGTTTTCTATAATTTTCTTTCATAGTTTGCAATTTTCTAGTTTGTAATTTCCCAAGTTGTAATTCCCTAATACTATGTTTATATCACAGTTTAATAAACCTTTCCGGGCCAAAGGAATGGTTTTATTTTTCTGAACTTATGTCAAGAATCCTCAATCCTTGTCCAAATATACATTGTTGTAGAACAGTAACTGTCTAGTGAAGAAGATAGAATTATTATGATTTTTAGCACTTGTAAAACCTGTGCTAGTTCTAAGTTGAGCGGCAAGAGCTAGAAGCTTACTATAAGTCCTAACTCTGTCTGGGTAAAGGTGAAAAACTAAGGCGCAAGATTCCTAGAGTTTCCTAATAGGTGAAAAACTGAGAAAACTATCCTTCCTATGTGTCTAGAATTATCCCAAATCCTTCAAAAGCCCAAAACAAAGACTGATTTTGTTGAAAACACCAAAAATATTACTTTAACACTAGACATCTATAAACTCTACACCGAGACTCAGAAAGTTCAATGAAAACAATGACAAACTTAGGCACATAAATCCAAAAGGAGCACGACCACTCATTTCCAGAACTCTTGGATCTGAAACTGAATCATTTAATAAACCTTCAAAATATGGTATCAGAGCCATTATGAAACTTGGCAGCTATTTATGACTCGTAGCTCTCTTAACAAAAATAGAAAACTTGATTATCAAAGATTTAGCCCTGCAACATCCGGCTAGAAAAATCATCACTTTTGACCAAAATATAAACACAATGGTTATTTTAGGACCAAAAATCTCACACACCTGCATACAGACAATCCATTCTTAAACTTAATTACGGATTTACTCTTAAGTCTAGGAAGTTCTTTAGAACTCGAACAAATACACCACTTCTGAATCTTAGACCAAATAACTAATAGCATACTACAAAATAACCAGATATTAGGTAAAATTCAGAAGAACATTGATTACATTAAAGACGCTCACGAGTCTTTAAAAACTTCAAGACTAGATAGTATACCTACAAAACAGGATATACTAGCCTTATCTAGATTAATTGTAGAAAAATCTCGATGACTTGAAACCCAATCAAAAACCTCCTACTACAAATCAAAGGATTGATTGGAAGTAACAAAACACAACTTGACGAAAAGTTTGCAACTCTTCATAACATATCAAGTATGAATGAAAAAACTTAACTTTGAAAATACTCACTGCGAGGAGGTTTTAGAATGCATACAAAAATATTCTAAGACTAAGAAAGATAGATATAACAGTGTTGATTCCAATGAGATGCCTAGAAAAAGTACTCAAATCTAGATATAGTAGAACAGCACTATAGTAGCCCTCTTAACTTCTTTGCATCAAAGAATTAATGTAATTGAAAATAAACTTCTAGAGGGATGACAATTCTACCTAAATCCGATGGAGAATCTGATATCCAATCCGAATGGAAGAGGATATGGAGGGACCATTGATACCCGATATCTGACCTGAATACCTGTTTAAATAATATATACATACACATACATATAATTTTCTTTTTTTTTAAATCTACAATCTTTATTGATATTGGGAGGTTAAATAGATGTTTAATCTATTTTTTTAATTATATATATTTTGCTTAATATAATATTAATTTTAATATATATATTTTTAATGATAATAGTTGGATAAAAATAAAAAAAATTAAATATAGAACATATTGATCTTTTAATGGGTATGAGTATATCCATTGAATATCCTATACTTAATAAGTATAAAGACGAAGGATATAAAATCTGACTTAAATCCTATTCTCATTCCTACTTCTAGACTTTGAGAAACAAGTTGAAGGGACCAATTAATTCTCCCATCAACGGGAGAGAACCCCTTGAGAATATAAATAACTTAAGTTGTCAGCTGGAAACACTGTTATCAGGAGAAATCCAAAAACTTATTCATTTCTAAACTATAGTCAAAATCAATCAAAATGAGTTGAAAAAGACTTAAACTGAAGCTTTGGCCCTTCTCAGATAACAAGAGGACGATAAACAGAAGTCAATACTAATTTTTACTTAGGCATGATTATACAAGAAGAAATAGTACTTCTATGACTAGAAGAACTTATGTGATAAGTAAATATACAAGAGAAAATTTAACTTTCTCACTCTATAGATCCACACAAAAAAAAAAAAACCTAGGCGATGGACAAAGATAAATGTTATCAAATAGTTAGCTGTTACTTTGGACATTTAAGTATTGAATTACAATATTGATAATTTAGAGAATTGCCGAAAAGAAAAGAACAAACATAGTGAATATTTTAGAATAAAAAGATTTCATATGAATTATTATATATTATATATATTTAATATAATAATTACATCGAATTCCGTTGTAGTCTAGTTGGTTAGGATACTCGGCTCTCACCCGAGAGACCCGGGTTCGAGTCCCGGCAACGGAACAAAGGTTTTTTTTTAATTTTTTTCGCAATTTGGGCTTGATTGGGCCGTTGGATTGCGACAGCCCAAATTAATTCGAGGTCTGTCATGTATCCGACGAAAGTGGAAGACCACGTGTCGAAGCTTCCAGACGGCTCCCGTTCGGTCCATTAGATATCATTTGTCCTCCATTACCATTAATGGCACCCAGAAACGACCGGTCTCCTCCTCTGTCCTTCCTCCAAGTCTTCTGAGTCTCTCGTCGCCCGCCTCGAGATATTCCGTTTCCATCGATCTTCGTCCTTCGCGGCGCGGATCGGCGGTTGTCTTCTGACCCGCTGCGGTGATATCTGCATGGAGGGCGGCGAGGTGGTCAAGAAGCAGCAGACGTCTTACACCTACTGGGTGAGGGACACGCGGGAGGATGCTGCGCCCCTCCCGGTTCCGCGAAAGCTCACGGCCGATGAGATCTCCAAGCCGGCGCAACCCAACACCCTCGGATCTGTCTGGAATCAGGTCCCTTGACCTTCTCCTTCTGATCCTAGTTTTCACCACGAGTTTGTTGTTTTTTTCTGGTATTGTTGCGTGATGGAAGAGAAATTCATCTTGAGAGGATATGCTGCATTTTGTATCTTCTAAGGCCTGGATGCGGGAAACTTTTCTTATGGTAACATACGGAAAATGACATGAAAATTCTGCCTTTCCTTCTTTTATTATCTCCCTCTGTTTTCTTTACTTTATTCTTACTCTCTGTTTCTTCCGTTGTTCCCTGCCCTACTTGTTTTGTAGATCATTATGAATCAATGTAACTACCTAATTAATTATCGTTGTCAAAGGATTTTCCAACATGAGTTAGCAAACCATATGTTTCAACTTTGAGAACACCAGTAATGGATGTTTTTACGCCAATATGAGGACTTCCCTTTCTTGTATACTTGAAAAGAGAGGAAAAAATAGTAACTCAGAGAAAATTGCAATGCTAGGCTTTTTTTTTTTTTTTTAATGTCATTCTCAAAGGCATGCACAGTTAAGTCAATCTTTTTAGCCCAAGTAGGGAAAGAAGATCCAAATTGCTCTCTTTTTCTTCTTGAATGAGGCAACTGAATTGAATTTTTTTATTGAAGAAGGCATTGCTCTCTTTTCCTTCTGTCTTAGCAGACACATCCATTATTTTATTTTAGATTTATCTTCGAACAAGAAGTGTCTATTTAGGCTAATGGACAAACAAATATCACTAAAATGATTTCTTGTTAAAATATCTTCCAAATACCTTAAATATTTGCTTTCTTTCAAAAATTTCTTGGGGCATTACATATAACTAAACTCCAGCACAATTTTTGTTATATGACAAATTACTGAGGTGGTGCACCGGTATACTTTTTTGCTTGCATATTTTACTTAACCCTTTGGTCATCATTATCTTTGTTTCATTTTATTTATTTATTTATTTCGTTTTAGTAATAGAAATAGAGATTCCATGCCGTTTGTCAACAATGCTGAGTAAGAAGAATTCATTTACGGTTACTTCACTATTCATTCTTTTATCCTCTAATCCTGGATGACTTTTTCATTGAATGAATATGCAGGCTGGGACTTGGGAGGAGAAAAACCTGAATACATGGGCAAGTGACAGGATAAAGGTATATAACCTTATGGAGATGGTGTGGCCCTTTTATGAACACCATTTTGCTTTTTTCGTTTATGACAGTGAAAATGGGTTTGATCTCTTCAGGAATTGCTCAAATCTTTGGACTCATTGGAGTTCTCCAATGGTAAAGCATATATTGAAGGCGTGTCCAAATGTTCAGGAGATGTAAGTGGGGTTTGAGAAAATTCCACCTGTTACCCAATCTTTAATTGTTGGCTCGCTTTCTATTATTTTATACCATGAATAATGTCATTAGCTACCGTGCCAAAATAAATAGTTTATATATAATTCTTTTTCAAAAAAGAATTGCTCAAATACACAGATTTTGCATATCTGGTGTAAATCAATGGAACTTTTCCACCAAGTTGTTGATATAAGAAATCTACTACTACTATAGTTCTTCTGGCTGATTTTTTTTTAGGTTAGTTTCTTAGCAACTAGGAGAAATATTATATACCTGAGAGTATAGTTGTAAAATTTGGATGATGGGTCTTAATTGAATTAAAAAAAGCTCTGTGTCATTTGGTCAAATTGTTTACCAGAGTGATAATTGATTTGGACAAGTTAACTATTCGGATTGGTTCTGATTAACTGGTTGAATACCATAACTATTGCGGTCATAAACCATTAACAATATAAATATAGTTTTTCAATAAGTGGTCGGCTTCTGGTTTGTTTTAAAAAAAAATCTGGCGGGTTTAACTACTTTCTATTCAGGTTGTGATGCTGATCCAATCTGGTTATGCAACCAGCCCAGGATCTTGCCATTCTTGGGTCAGCTTGTTTAAATAACTATGTTTGAAAGAATTTATTTATCTTAATGTGTTTTGCTTGTGTGGTTATTGTCAAACCACTCTCATTATACTAAACTATTCTGCTAAAAGCATCTCAGGTAACATTTTCTAATGTCCCTGCATTGCAGGCATTCCTTGTGACCGTAAGAAATAAGAAGAGAGTTGGTTATACATATGAATTGAGTTTAAAATTCATAGGTACAGAAATGTATCTGAGCTTATTGCTTGTTTGCTCTAGCTTTACCTCTTTTTTCCATTTGGTATTAAGCTCTGAGTGGTTATGGAACAGGTGAATGGCAAATCCAAAATGAATGCAAGAAGATCAAAGGCCGCTTAGATATCCCTGAGTTCTCGTTTGGTGAACTTGAGGATCTGGAGGTACGATGCCATCTTGATTCATGTCCCTACAACCCAATTCTCTAATAATATGGTTATTGATCACCTTGATTGTCGCAAGAATTTTAGATAACTAAGACTTATTAATACACAACAAAACGTTGGAAGATACCATTTGTAGTAACAGAATGTAGATAGTTAAAATGCAGAATGGCTTTTGGAATCTTTTGTGTATTATGTTTTATGGATCAAATTATCGAATTGTTTTAAGATGTGAAAGTTAAGATTGGCGTGAGGTTATTGAAAT
>JBAMIB010250244.1:0-12001 GCA_037177415.1 Kaempferia rotunda
TGAGGGATTTCGGGTTGGATTCGGGTTCAGGTCGAGAGTTAAAAAAAAAAATTCACAATCCAATCTAAATCCGATCCTACCCATCCAAATTGACATTTCTACCTATGATTTATCTACTCTCTGTTAACTTAGGACAAACGGGCGGCTGAGACAAGCGAATCACCTTTGCAACAAAAGTAATTATCATATATATATTTTTCTTATATTATCTATTTCATATATATCCTATTTGATTTATTAACTCTCATAAGGTCCCTGCGCGTCGCCTGTGCCCTTTCGGCTTTCGCCATCCTCATCGCCTCGAGATCCTCCGCCGTCAGCCATCCTATCAAGGTCCGTCTCCGTCCCGCTAGGGGCATTCTCCGTTTCTGATCTCCGTGCGACAGGGCTGCATTGCAAGCTGCGAGTCTAGCCTGCCCCTCAACCGCACGACCTTCAACGATTCCAACCGACTTCCTCCAAGATCAGTCCGACCTGAGGTACCTCAGACGAGTTCTGATGATTTTATGGCAGTTATAGAGCAGATCTCGGGTCCCTTTTTGTCGATCCAGATATAGATCGGCCGATCCGGATTGGCCGATTCCGCGAACCCTTATCTAAGCCTAAGTTTCTATTTATTGAAGTTAGCGGTGTTAGCCTTCTTGAAGATGGTGAGGGAAGTTTGAAAATTTTTCAGACCAAGTTACTTTCTTGCAGATCATTATGGCTACCGTTCGAAGTTTGAAGATCAAGACAGCAACTTGCAAGCGCATCCTTAAGGAGCTCCGTTCGTATGAGAAAGAGGTCGAGAAAGAATCTGCCAAAACTGCTGATATGAAAGAAAAAGGAGCGGATCCTTACGATCTAAAACAACAGGCAATTTGCTTCCTTTTTTCCCTTTGTTTCTCTCTGCTCTATAGCACTACACTGTTTTGCGGCTATATTTATTGCATAGTTCCATAAAATTGTTTAAAATGATGCTTTCTCTTCACTGTGAACATACTAGCCATGCTCTTCTTTATAACCCTGGAAACTTTTCTTACCAATAGATTGTTGCCAATATTGTTATTTAGACTCTATTCTTAATACAGTTTGGAGTTTCATTACTGATACCACTTGCGATGATATTTTTGTTGGTAATGGTGACTTTATTTAACATATGAGTTCCTTGTTATTTATACTTCGTGAATATAAGCTATTATAATTTCCTTTTTCTGATTCATGTCTAGGTTTTTCATTTAATGATAACTGCTTACAACTTGGGTGCTTTTGGATGATCCTCATCAGTTGGATGAGTTGAAGTATTTAAATATCTGCCAATTGCATTTTCAGTTACAAAATACACACATGAGGAGATTTTCTTTCTGAAGATTAAGTTAGATTCTTGACTAATCAGGAATGTCTGTTAAATCTTATGAAAATAGACTTTTAGTATGATTTAACTAAGCACACAAAAGAGCAAGGATAAAGGATGAGAGGCCGTTGAAATCTGGAGAAAAAAAAGAGTTTGATGATATTAAGAAGAGTGGAGTTTAGAAGCCTATGGAGGCATGCATATGGGAAAAAAAGATGATTCCATTGGTATGAATCACATTGATCCCCTTACTCTACAATCTGCATCTCAACAGACATCCAATTGTTACTTCAATCAGCTTATGAGGTTCAATTGTTCCTACTTCGCCATTTTGCTGTAAAATAAAATAAGATTGATTGGACCAAAATGGCTAGTAGAAAACAGTTAGGGAGTTCAAAAAGCAAGAAAATATGGGACATGCTTGAGAAAATTGTTGTTTATTGTTGAGCAAGTACATTTCATAACATAGTGAACTATGGGTGAAGAAAAAATCGTAGCCAAGGATCCTTTGCAGAGGCTAAAGACAGGCCAGGCCGAACGGGTGAAGGATCCTATCATTCTTTTTGTATTTTCTTTCAAAAAAGTTCCTTTTATCCACTATTGTGATTTTTATATTGGTTATATTTTTTACTTGAAGTACTTACGCCGCTGTCTACTGAATTGATTAATTTTGTATTTCCATGTATGCAACATCATCACTCAACAGCAAATGGGTTGAAAAGTTATTGCCAAAATAAACAAAATAATACCATACATTCCTAAATGCAAATTGGTGTTTCATTCGATCAGGATGGTATCTTGGCTATTGATGTTTTTTGTTTAAGAACTTATTCTTCGCACTGTTCTTTTCTATGGTTCTTGTGATACAAGAGCAAAGAGTGAGTACATATCAGCTTACCTAACAATTACTGGGCGTGAGAAATCGATTCAATTTGACTCTGTCATGAATGAGCAGGAGAATGTGTTGGCAGAGTCAAGAATGATGATCCCTGATTGCCACAAACGACTTGAAGCTTCTCTTTCCGACCTAAAAGGAATATTGGTAGGCAATGATGTTGCTATTTTCTGTAATATATAACTCTTTGCCCCTTTCTTATATGCTATTATTACAGGCGGAGTTGAAGGAACAGAACCTTCAAGGAGAGGAGATCGACGAAGGTGACAGCACGGTCGTGGAAGTGGAAGCTTTTTTTAGAGCGGCAGATGAGTAGCACTATGAACTAATATGTATGCACTATAACGTTTGACATATTCTTATGCTGATTGTCTTGGTACCTTTTGGGTATTGACTACTACTTTGAGTTTGCGAAATCATCTTTCTATGGATATCTGTCACTAGAAAATCGATGTGAACCTCAAGCGGTTTTCTCAGATGCCGTCTTCTACGCCGAATGGGGAAGCATTTGCTTTTAAATTACACTAATCTATAATTATCAAATATTTTATGCAAAAATAATACTTTATGCTAAATAAATAACTGTTTGGTTGTTTTAGTTTCGCACAAAAGAAATTGTTGTCCGTGAGTAAAGCCTGTTCCCGTATATCGAATGCAAGTATTGATATTAAAAACTCTGAAATATAAATTAAAAGGTATTTTTGCATATATTAAGAAAAATAATATTCCAATTGTCGCCCCTGAAAATCATATTTTGATTTTATCTGAATGATATCTTATAAACTTATAATCGTGATCATGTTTTGGTGGTATACGTAATTCTGAGGATCAAAGCAGACCTGGGAACTGAATCTTTTTTTCATGATATTTGCAGTTTTAAAACCAGGGCTTTATTATAATGGCTTTTTAAATAAAGGGGGTCTACAAAGTCAAATATTTCTCATTGGCTTGATAAAGATTGTAAGCACTGTTTAGCAATCTTGAATTCCATCGATAATACAACATTAGAAGTCCCCACGGACAAAAAAAAACAAAGTTAGAGGTCAATTCCTAAGCAACAAAACAGTTGCTAAGTTTTTGTCTTCTCTATGGTCACCCTTCAAAAGATAATGGTCACCCTTCAACAAAAAAATACTATAATTTACCTCTCTGTAAATAACTGTATGACCGATCGTGTGAGATGGTCAGGTTCAGTATATAACCTTTGCCACCAAAAATACAAAATTAGAAGCCTATGACCAATCGTGTGAGATGCTCAGGGTCGGTATATAACCTTTTGCCACCAAAAATACAAAATTAGAAGCCTCATTCCATCAAGAATATAACATTAGAAGTCCCTGCAGAACTTGCCACCAACGAGGCATACTTATTCGGATTATCTCGTGCCTCTTGTCAAGGAAAGACACTAAAAAGCCCTCATAATTTATCCGCTTTTAAAATGTATGGAACCATCCAGGAAGTGGCTTCTAAAGTGACAACACCTTGTGTCACAAGATAATATAACATTAGAAATTTGATGCATTAAGACGATAAAATCATGAATGCTATTGAGAATACAAAAATTTGATCCATTAAGAATGTGAACATTTCCTAATGCAAGCTTAAGCCTTCACCAAAATAGTTAATACCATTCAAGGTTCATACAGCTTTGTTTTGGGGTAAAAAAGGGGTTTTACTAGTATTCAGAGCCTGTAGGCACCATACCCCCCTAGACTGGAAGATCCATAGCCACTAAGAGACGAAGATAGGTACCCTGAACCTGAAAAGGTGGGGTAAGATGATCGGTAATCAGTGTCGAGGCTGCTATAGCCCCTGGATGCCGGTTCTTTATGCCCAGTTATAACATCCTGTAATAATACGAGTCAATGACAGTGAAACAAAATACTAGTGGAAATGTTGCAGTAAGCATGTAAAGTTTCAGATTTAGTAAGCCAAAATTATGAAACGTGGGAAACAATAAAACTACCTCAATGAGCCGCTGAGCAATTTGAATCTGAGTTGAATTGCCTTTCATCTCAATTACTATTTCATCAGGTATAGTTCTACTTTCCTCGAGTGTAATAACGGCTCCACTTGTACGGCGTATGAATGATATATGTCCTCCTCCAATACCAATGATTTCCTCCACATATGCAAGGGGAATCCGCATGGTTTGGGTGATCTGCAAAGCAAGAAAAACGTACCAACAGAATGCAAGGGTTCCAAAGAATTACAAAAGCAGTTCATCAAGAAGAACAAGCATTTAGTCTGGAGAAGCATCTAAAAGCAACCTGAGAAATCAAAGAACCAGCTGTACGCCCTAGTGCTGGAGTACGTGTTGCAGAGGGATCTTGACCATATATTGACAGTCTAGCACGTTGGTATGGCAAATCAACTGGAGTTCTATTTTCCAGATGCAGTAAGTTCGATGAAACAGGGAAATCCTTTCCAGATCCAGTTTGTTGAACAGAATGAATCAAGGATTGTGTTTTATCCACCCAAGGCTCTTTTGCATGATCTTGGACTGCTGGTGGCACAATCTGGAAGGAGAACAGCATACTAAACTGAGTTTCTGTTATTCAATAATAGCCTGGTATTTCAAATCATACAAGACTCGACAAACTTACGCTCTTTTCGAACAGAGGCAGTATGCTGTGATCAACAAGAAATTTTCTGAGGTGAGCAAGTACTGCTTCAAGTGCTTTCAGAGCCTTTGAAGTTTCACCTTGTATATCCACAATTCGTTCTTCTGCAGCTGCATAATATGGAAGTTCCTCTAGCAAAACGAGATTCAGGTACAAGGAATGATCATAAGAAAGGTGAAAAAAACAAACAAAATTATGGTGGAAAGAACAAAGCCATAAACCTATTGCATGTAGCACTTGGCTATTTATTACTATTCAGATGATATTTTTAGGTATCCACCGCATGAAACTTTTAGCTCGTTTCTTTTATGATGGCATGGCTTCAAATCTAAGAAGAATCAGGACGCATGTCCAGAGGCACCAAGGATTACAACATATGCACACCTAGAAGTATTCAGAACTTGATAGTTCCAGTTCAAGGAAAATAAGAGAATTACACAGGGAGTCCATAAAACTTAGCACTTATACAAATGAAATGGTCAGGCTAAACACTAAATTTATTAATTTCGTAATACAGAAAATGAGGTGTAATATAACAACACTTCAGCTTGCTATTGCTTGTCAATTCTCTAATCGAAAAAACCACTACTGAAAGAATATTTTTCTTAAAACTTCAAAAAGATTCAAACAGCAAGTTTTAATCGAGATATTTAAGGATATACAGACGAATACATAAGTAAGGTTGCATTCTTAGACAATTTAGGATCATTAGAAAATGTCCAACAGCATTTGTTCATAATTCAAGTGCTCAGTAATTTGAATACTACAACAACTACAACTACAACCAAGACTTATCCCATTATGAGGGGTCTGCTGTATGGACCATTTTACACCATTGAGTTATATCTCCTATTATATCATCATCTATACTTAGATATATTTTATTTTATTATTGTTAACCAAGTCTTTATTTTGGTAGACCTCTTCCTGGTTTGATATGCATGTTTGTCATAATTTCACATCGCTTAACTGCAACATTTATTGGTGATTTAAGTACATGCCCATATCATCTTAAACATGTCTCTTGGAGTTTTCCCTCCGATGCAACTCCGACTTTCTCTCTGATGCTCTCATTTTTTATTTTGTCCATCCTCGTATGTCCATTTTGTTCCATATGGCCAAAAATAAAATGGAGAAAATTGAATGAAATTCAATCTCTTACTCTTCAGTTCAAATGAAATTGAATTTTTTTTCCACATAAACATACATAGTCTCTAGAGTCTGGATTTTTTTCTTCTTTTTGCAAGGGGGCGTTGAGGGGTTTCAGTTGACATAACCTACCCTATTTCACAATGTGCTCTTTCTTACTCCATTGCCACTTCTACAGCAGTCTCTCTTTGCATTGCCACCTTATCTTGGTTTCATTTTGTCCCCTGTTCTCATCTCTGAGCCTCATAGCACGGAGTCAAGGTGCTTGCCAATGATGGGGTTTTGGTAATTCCAATCAAAGTCATTGCAGTTTATATTTTCTATAGCTGTCAATAGCGATTTGTCACCTCGTTGGGTGACATGTATAGTTGCATAAAGACTCTTAGCTTATCAATGCTATCATACAAGAAGAAGATTCCATGAATTGGATTAGAATCTTCATCCCAAGCTTTGACGATAGATTATGCAAAATTCATTATGCAAATAATGGTTGATGTTGTTGTAGATTGGTTTCCTCTTTATTATTCTCTTTATCTTCATCCTCTATCTAGGATTGCCACTAGTCTCTTCTTCTGTAACATAGATACATAAGTGTTAACTTAGGGAACTTCTTGTTACAATCGGCTTGAATGAAAGAAGTAACTCCATTGACTTGTGAGGCCCTACAGCTGGCTCAAAATGCTTAAGTTGGGGTTAATAGTAGCCCATTCATTTAAGGCTATAAAGTTTCTTTATTGACCAAAATCCTAATCAGTGACTTGAAACCCAATGGTGGTTATATCATCATGCATACAACCCTTTCTAACACTTCACTATATCTAGTATTGATCCACTCTAGTACCTATTGTTATGACCTACTTGGATGGGAAAATCCGTTCATTAAATGGCTCAGATATTAATTTGTTACAATTTACTTGGATAAACATTTTTTCATCTAGTCTCAACAAGTGACCCAAAATCCTTAAACCCAAGTGAACATTAGTTCACTCATTTAAGCTTATAAAACATCTCTATTAACAAACCACAATGTGAAACTAAATAGGGGTGTCACAATCTCCCTCATTTAAGGCCTCCATTGATATCAAAACTCTGAATTTTCCTTGTGACATGCGAGGCCCAATGGTGGCTATGCCATCATGCCGATAACCCTTTTGAGCATCTCACCATGCCTAGTATTTTGTCCACTCTAATATCAATTCTTACACCTCACTTGCATGAGAGAATTGACCCATTAACTTGTTAAGTCCTACAATTGGTCCAAAATACTTAAGCCTAAGTTTGTGTCTATAGATAGGGAATGTATGGGTGAACATTACAGATCTGCAGGTGTTTATTTTGTTTAGCCGAGTGTCTTAGCATCTGGGTGATCGTGTTGCAATGAAGATGCATGTATGTCACTTGGTTATGCTTGTGTCGAGTAGAACTCTTGTGATGGTAAACAGAGTACACTTGCCATGATTCCTCTCTTGCTCGGTTGATAGTTTAGGAGTTCTGACTAGACACCTGTATGTATTATTATAATGTCTATTCACGTTAGCTCTTTCATTAAAAAAACCCCAAAAATTGAGTAATATAAAATAAAAAGGGACATCTTTTGAGGCAAAATAAATGAAAGCAATCTTATTAAAATAAGAGGCAGGAAAAAATGGACATTGAGGAAAATTAAGATGAAAAGGGAGGCAATAGTAACTAAAATTGAGAAGTATTATATGTATTAGAGTACAGTGATTGGTACTCACATGGCATATTATGTTATTAGGCTGTTATGCCAGTCGCTGTGTGTATATTTTATCAGAATAATATAGTTTATTCTTCTCAATTATTTTCAGACATTTAGCGGAAACAATGCTTTGATACCATAGTGCCATTTATCTTGGTCAGAGCATTCTAGCAACCCTTCTAACTTTCACGAAATAGATCTGCTACTTGTGGGTCAAAACGATTTAATTTCACTGATATATGAAATTCATGGATATTGATAAACTTTTTTTATTATTTTTTAAGCACGTGATTCATGCTTCATTTGTTACTGAATTTTTGCAGATAACAATAACTGGCATCATTTGAAAAAGGCTGCCTTTAATGCATCTGATTCATGAATTATTCTAATTTTTTACAAATTCTTTATTTGATAGCTAATTTATATTTTTTTTTGTATATTCTTAGGAATTGATTGTTGCATTGAATATTCTCCATATTGTTATCTCCAAGTTCTTGACTGAATCTGTTCAGCTTTATACTTTTGGTCATCACTGATAGTCTTCATGTTTTACTAGCATGAGTTTTGAAATTCATATATTTTTTAGGGAAGGACAAATCAGTGGTCTTGTGGAGCATACAGGACCACGTTTCTTCTCTTGCAGAATCATCTTCAAAATCTCCTGTCTCGTCAACACCAAATTCTGGTGGTAAATCATCCAGTAAATCTGGTGAGAAAAACCCAGAAAGTCTTGGACCAAGAGGTGTGTACCAAGGTCATGGAGATACTGTTGAAGATGTCCAGTTCTGTCCATCTAGGTAATCCTGTGAATAACTTTTTTTTTAATTTCGTGATGATTGATTCTAGTATGTTTTCCCCCCTATTTTCAATTGTTTAGTCATTCTTGATTAGTTTCTGTCCAGTTGTGTGGATCTAGGAAATCCTTTGTCGTTTCTGTTTCTCACCCTTTCTTGCTCTTTACATGTATGTGTGGGTGTTTGTCTCTCTTTTTATGTGCGTGCATACACCTTACTTGATTAGACATTTTGCCCTTTTGTGGAAAAACATATAAAAGTTGCTTCTATGTATTGCATTGTTCTTGCACTGACAGTGCCTTTTTAAAATATGTTGTAGTGCACAGGAATTCTGTAGTGTAGGCGATGATTCTTGCCTCATTCTATGGGATGCTCGAGTTGGTACTAGTCCAGTTGTCAAGGTAATAATTTATTCTCTTTCTCAAGAATCTTGATTGGTTAATGCTCTGGTAGACTTGCTCTTTCAAATAGATGAATTGAAACATAGATGCAATTATATAGCTTAGAATTAGATCACATTGCCTTTTTAATTGTTAATTCATGTTTGTGCGAATCTAATAACTAAAATTGTTCCTTTTTAAGTTCTTCAATGTAGGAGCAATTTATTCACCTCTTTATATTTCAGGGGTTCGGAACACATTCACGATGACTGTTTTGTTACACTTAACATATAAATTCTCTTACTGTCATGCCTTGATTGTGGCTGATTTGTTGAATCATATTCATCACTCAGATATGCATAATCTTAATATATTTATTGGATTTGATTCGTTATGACCTTCTCTAAGCATATAATCAATTCAAACCTGAACGTCATTGATCCATCTGGACTCTATCCCACACCTAATCATTATTGGCCTTGCAGTTTTCTCACATTCTCTCACCTTGATCTCAACTCTAACAAGCCCTTCTGTATTTTATTTGTATATTATGTAATTCATTGTACACATGCAGAAGCTTTATCCAAATCATGGCATCTAGGTGTGACTTCCAACCATCTAACGAGCCAATGCACATAACACCTATCATGACTTCACGAGTCACTCGAACGTGACATATATATTTGGTTGGATTTAATTCGTTATGACCTTCTCTAAGCACATAATCAATTCAAACCTGGACGTCAGTCCCAATTGATCTATTCTGGACGCTATCCCACACCTAATCTTTATTGGCCTTACAGTTTACTCACATTCTCCCTCCTTGATCTCAGCTGTAACAAGTCCTATATTTTACTTGTACAATATGTAATTGTACACATACAGAAGCTTTATCCACATCAAGACATCTAGGTGTGACATCCAGCCATATAACGAGCCAATGCACATAACACTTATCATGACTTCACGAATCACTTGTATTTGACATATATATTTGGTTGGATTTGATTCATTATGACCTTCTCGAAGCACATAATCAATTCAATCCTGGACGTCAGTCTCAATTGATCCATCTGGACTATCCCACACCTAATCTTAATTGGCCTTACAGTTTACTCACATTCTCCCTCCTTGATCTCAACTCTAACAAGCCCTTCTATATTTTACTTGTACATACAGAAGCTTGATCCACATCATGACTTCTTGGTGTGGCTTCCAACCATCTAACGAGCCAATGCACATAACACCTATCCATGACTTAACGAGTCATTCGAACTTGACGTCCTTGCATCTAAAACACATTTTAAATCACAAGATTGCCCTGCTGCATAAAACATTAAAGCATCGTTATACTCATTGGCTTCCATGTTAACTAACTCATCATAACTTGATCAGCCAACACACTAGACCCTATACTAATATCAATATATCAATCATCCTCTCTGATGGAGGGAGAAGGCTGGTCTAAGGAAGGTGGAAGAGACATTGGCAGCAAGTCGGTTGACAGAATGAACTAATAAAAAAACTTTCCCATATATGGTATTAATAACCTAGTATCAAACTCTAGGTTAAATTTTGCAGCAATTAAACTGTGGATCCTATATTTTTCTCTAGTTCAGTGATAGGCTTCAACGTGAATTCCAACTCTTGTAGCCCAAGCCTCAGCCAATTAATATTTAATAGGACTCCAGTTCTCTCCCTCATTCAATTAACTAATTAGTCATGCCATATTAGTTGATTAGAGGCTTGGGCAAATACTTGCAGACATTTATTTTCCTATGTTGACTGTATACTTATTTGCTTCTTATGTGCCAGGTTGAGAAAGCTCATGATGCTGATCTTCATTGCGTGGACTGGAATCCCCATGATCAGAATCTTATTTTGACTGGGTAAATGTTAAGCATTTTTTAACCTTATTTGGTATTTGTGGCCTTTTCTTATAGACATGATACTCTTCTTCTGTGAGTCAGTGATTAATGTTTGTGCTTGCTATTATGTACAACAATACTTCAACCAGATCTGCTGATAATTCAGTTCGAATGTTTGATCGCCGTAACCTTACATCTGGAGGCTTTGGGTCACCCATCCACAAATTTGAAGGTCACAAAGCTGCTGTTCTTTGTGTTCAGGCACGTTCTTTTGTCCTATAATGTTCATTTTAAAATTCTTATTGAACTTTTGAACAATTTCATAATGCAATGGCATATATTGTCCTTTAATTTTCGTTTTTTCTTTAAAAAAATTATTTCAGTGGTCTCCTGATAGAGCATCAGTTTTTGGAAGTGCTGCGGAAGATGGCTTTCTCAATATTTGGGACTATGAGAAGGTATTTGTTTATTATCTGAGAAAAATGATCGGAACCCCTTTTTTCTGTTGTGTTTTTGGTTGTTAATTTTTAAGTGCTCTCTATGAATGTAATCTTTTCTCAATATGCGTATTCAAGGTTTTTGCTGAAATGATGTTTAATTCTTCACATTACCTTGGTTTCCTGATTTAGATTGGTAAGCAGAAAGAACATACTGGAGTAAAAACACCCAACTCGCCTCCCGGTTTATTCTTTCAACACGCAGGGCATAGGTATGCGCAATACTTATGAATTCAATTTTGAAGCTTCTGCTCTTATAAAAGGCTGTATAGTAGCTTATCACTTTTATGCATCTATGTATATCTCATGGTTGGGAAAATACGCCTTAGATATCTCACCCATATGGTGGCATTATGAAAAAAACAGTTTACTAGATTGATGCAAATGTGCGGATAGAATCACCCAAAATCTTTTTGTTAACTGTATCATGTTTTAGCATTTCGTTTAAACACAATGGAGCAACTGACTCAGGGCCCATCCAAGCAAAGTTTCTCATGTTTATTTTTTTGTTAAGTGTAGTGTATATATACACACAGAGATAGATAGATATTAGATATTTTGGTACTGTATTGACCATCCTGTACCATTTTCTGGAACTGTAGAGATAAAGTGGTGGATTTTCATTGGAATGCATCTGATCCATGGACTATTGTTAGTGTTTCTGATGACTTCTGTGAAAATGATTTCGAATTTACTTCTGTTTCTCTCAGATTTTAGTTCTATGCACAATCCTGGTTCGTT
>JBAMIB010250351.1:0-12001 GCA_037177415.1 Kaempferia rotunda
GTCCGTTAAGGCCTATGCCTAGGGCCCCAAGTTTACTAGGGCCCATTATTATTTTAATTAATATAAATAAATAACTAAATTTAATGAGTACAATTGCATGGGATGTTTCGGTTTATGTGTAGAATTTATTTCTTAATTCCTTTATAAGTTTCCAATGACAAATGCATGCTGACCTTTCAAATTCTGACAATCATTTATTTCCAATGACAACTTTAAATTTCAAGTAATTTCTTATTAATTATAATTATATTATTATCTTAAAATTTTATCTAAATTAAAAAAACTTATCCCTGTTATTATCTTACAATTCTATTATTGGTGGTAGACTCTTGTAGGAAATTATATTATTATCTTACAATTTTATCATTGGGGGTAGACGTCCGCACTACTGCACCTCCCTCATCGGCTCATCTAGTAATATTTTTCCCCTCTTTTTTTATTCTTTGAAATGTTTTTTTTGTTCTTTATGAATAATAAATTAATATAATTTAAAAAATAATAATAAACCCGCCATTGTCGGTCCCAAGTCCGAATGAAAAAGGGCGAGGAAAAATTTTATTTTTAAAAAAAATATAAAGGGTTTTTTTTTGCCTAGGGCCTCATCGAACCTTGAGACACCCTGTTGTCATTTCTTCTCTAGTATTTTCTCCATTCATGATCACTGTACTAACTTAAGCGTCGGAGGATTAGAGCCGGGGATGCCTTTCCTGGCCTGGTCACTAACGCTCCTGCTGGTTTGTCTACTAGTGAGTAGGACTGCGAGTTCTCCAAGAAGCCGCGTATCAATCTTCTCCAAGTCTTCTCCCGTGACACGTTGACACCCTCCTTTCCGGTATCTGTTTTCACGTTTCTAGACATGATCAATTGTAGATGTGAGATTCAAGGTTTGTAGTTTAAGAATTAAAGTGAAAATTGAGACCTATTTTTTTTTAATCTCGTAACTGATAAATATGTATAAAATTATGCATCTCATGCTATGAATTAGGTATATAAAAAAAATTTATTTAGAGCTATATTTAAATAAAATTTTATATTATTAATATGACATATTAGGATGTAAAAAAAAAAATATATATTTAGAATTCTAATCCTAGGAGATACCTTATGGACCAAAATCCAGGATAGAAAAAGCTCGACTCATCTTAAATAGAAAAGTGTGCTTGACGGACAGTCGTTGATTGTTATGGCATCCATGTGATTATCGAAGTGGTCTGGATATAAATCATTGCTGCAATCTTTTCTTGCATCAATCATGGCAAACGTTTTAAAGCTGTTCCACTGTGCAGTGAAATCTGAAAACTACTACAAGGAGAACTACATGGCAGGGAACTTATCTAGCATTTGTAAGCTTCTTCTCCTCCTATAATACACTTATTCTCCATCCCTATAATTGTAGTGGATCATCGTCGCCCTGCTCCGTTTGTGAAACACAGCAAAGTTGCAACTTGCACAATAATTTTTTTGTCCCTACTCTTGGATTTGATTCCCGTGCTGATGTTTCCAGACTGTTTGTTTTTAAGTAAGTTTTTTAGTGTCTGCTGGAGAAAAATGAAAAAGATTGAAATTTATCGCTTGATAAAGACTGCAAGAAGAGGGTGGTAAGCCAGTCCTTGTACACGTCAACTCAGTGGCAGCTGGGAAGAGCAGCCATGAATGAAGAAGCCGAAGTCAACTTTCTCTTGTACTCTTATTATTGCTAGATAATTTGGTGGGAGTTTATCCACATAAATTTTTGTTTTTTAGTTCCCATTTATATTTAATTCTGTGAGTGCAAGCGGATGTGTTTATTGCTTGTGTGTGTGTGTATATGTGTGAGAGAGATAGAGAGAAGAGAGAGAGAGAGAGGGGTTTGGTACGAATCAGATGGAGGATAATGGGGGAAGCGGTGGGCGAGATGCCATCGGAGAAGAAGCGGCGGCTGCGCCAAGGGCGGGGGCACCAGCGCGGCCTACCATAACCCTCCCTCCCCGCTCCTCCCTCGAGAGCCTCTTCCGTGGGGGCGCATCGGAGCTGAGCCCCGGACCGCTTACGCTGGTGTCGAGTTTCTTCGCCGAGGACCCCGACTCGGAGTGCCGCTCCTTCACTCAGCTGCTTGTCGGCGCGATTAATTCTCCGGTGGCGGTGGCGAGGAGGACAGGAGGAGCCACGAAAGAGCAGGGGAAGGATGCGAAGAAGCTCTCGAGCGATGGCGGCGAGGAGGAGAGTAGTGGCGGTTTGGTCCGTTCGGGGTACAATCAGCCCCCGAGCCTGGAGATTAACCACCCACAGAGTTTCACTGTGCCGCCTGGGTTGAGTCCTACTGGCTTGCTCGATTCTCCTTCCTTCTTTTCTTCTGCCCTGGTATGCGATTCGCTAAATATCTGGTTCTGTGCAAATTTTTTTCTGCAATTGTTGGTTGATAGATGGAGTTGAGTGCCTAGGTAGTCCGGAATAGGTGTTAAATTCTGTATTGAAATTACCAAATACCTCAATTTGGAGGTTCTTAATTATTTGTGATTATCGTTGTGTAGATGCTGGGTTATTTACAGTTGATTGGCTATGAATCAACGATTTCACATGTAGACAGAAGCAAAAATCATTTATCAATCTCCATCAATTGAAGACTGATCCCTTTTTTCATTTTACCATGCTTCTGTCAATTTGGACTGATAATATATCTTTCAAACAAACAGAAATAATAATTGAATTGTTGCTACTAGATAATGGTTAACTGGTAAATGCAAATGTGTACTACTTGTGATACATCACTTATCATGTATGGTTCTTTAGTCGCAAGCCATAGTTAGTGGAGAGCAACAATATTCAACTTCCAAGTGCCCAAACTCTTAGGTAACCATGAACCTAAATGTATCAGTCTCTGTTACACTTACATTATGCTAGTTTAAGAAACAATTACCAGCATGTTATTGTGTCATGTAAGTTATATAACATGGTCTGATTTTCATCAATGGTGTAGAACTCTTAACTTGTTGCACTGAGTTTGATGAGAAAACAGATAAATTTGGCCAAGGTACTAAGAAACAGACAATTTGATCCTGCATGATCAATCAATGATTTATTCATTTTTATCATATGGCATAGTAATAAAAGGTAGTTCCAGCTAACAACTTAAGCTCGAGCAAGGAATTAAAGATGAAGGAACTTTACACTCATAGTCTCCATCATAAGGATGAACCATGACTTTGACTGCAAAAGAATGACATTGAATGCCATTCTTTAACATTATAATTGTGGCATAGTAACAAATACTGTTAATGTAGGCAAAAGAAAGACATTTAGGGTTGCTCGTTGTAATTGCTAATAAAGCAAATATCTTGTGAGGATATCACCCTTGGGCATCTAGAAGTAGCACCTAGTAAAAAAGAAGAAAAATTGTCCTTTTTATCAGAGGATGACAAGATGAACCAACTTAAGAAGATGCATGGTTTGTTTTGTGTTGGTTGGTATACCGAACTTCTATGATTTGAGGAAACAACCTTTTTTACTTCTACACTTGCAATAGGGTTATCAAGTTTACTTCATTATATTTCATCTGTATTTGACATTGAATGAACTAAATTAGCAGCTCGTTTACTTCTTTTCATACTTATCTGACTATATAAGCAAAATCTGGAATATAGTTTTTTATTTTTTTTACCTTTGACACTTAACATTTCCTTGAACAAATAAAGTGTCAATCATTTGTAGAAAGCCAATAACTCTATGTTTGTACTGGTATCAAGAGAACATTTTATAATGTTGTAACTTGGAGATCTTCTTTGCTTGCTTGCAAGATGTTTTTATTTATTTTGGAATTTTTAGTTCCACCTAATTGCACTTTGCTGTTTATCTTCCCAATCTGTTTTTCCCCTCAAAAAAATTAAGATACTTTTGAAGTATGTCTGATTCAATTTCAGAATATTACCAAGAAGCTTTTTGATTAATTCCTTCAATTTTTCTTTTCCTTTGGATCCCTATAGGGTAATTTTGCAATGTCCCACCAGGAGGCTCTTGCTCAAGTCACTGCTCAGGCTGCACAATCTCCATTTAGTATGCTGACCAAAGCAGAGCTACCTTCACCTTTCTCAACAGAAATGACAAAATTCTCATCGCAACCAATCCAGGAGAGTCCTCCTAAACCTACATATTCTAGTACAAAATCTGAGGAAGGTTCACAAACTTTTATTCAAAAATCTCAACCTAATACAACTATTGTTGGCAAACCTTCTCATGATGGTTACAATTGGCGGAAGTATGGACAGAAGGTTGTAAAAGGGAGTTTATATCCTAGGAGCTATTACAAATGTACTCATCCAAAATGTCCAGTTAAGAAAAAGGTCGAGTGTTCAGTTGATGGTCAAGTAACTGAAATAACATATAAGGGCCAACATAATCATGAACTCCCTAAACCAAACAAACACACCAAGGAAGGTAATTCTAGTAGATTGAATGAGTCTAATGGGCACATTGACAATCCGGAAACAGCTTTTCTTGGTTGTCATGGTAATTTCAGCAAACCAAACAATGAAAACAGTGCTCTGTTTTCCAGTAAAGACCGAGAATCAGGCTATGGTTCGCCAGAACAATTATCTGGATCTAGTGATGGTGAAGAAGTAATTGAAAGTAGGCCGTATGAGGAAGATGAGGATGAGTGTGATCCCAAAAGAAGGTATACTTGAGATGTTACTAATTTTTTTTAACATTTATGTTGTTTTCAGATGGTGTAATTGTCTTCTCTGATCTGTAGGACCGTGACAGCATCTTCTCAAAAGACTTCAAATGAGCCTAGGATCATTGTTCAGACAAGAAGTGAGGTTGATCTTCTTGATGATGGCTACAAATGGCGCAAATATGGGCAAAAAGTAGTAAAAGGAAATCCTAATCCAAGGTAGTATCTTAGAGTACATTTTTACAATATTGTCATTCTCGTTTGCAGGTATATTTTGAGTATATTTTTGTCTTATTTTCACTTCTCTCTAGTAATTTAGGATAGCATATTAGTTACAGAAGGTTGCAATTGTGTTGGAAAGTTATTTTTTCTTATTAGCAAGCCTCAAAAATATTAAGCTACCAATAGAGAAAGAGACCTGGAAGATCAAACTTTCTTCTATGCTTATTATTTGAATCTGGATAAGTTCTCAGATTAATCCTTTCAAAAATTAATCTTTGGTTATTGGTATTTCATGAACAATTCCACATGGATCATGCAAATGCCATTGGACAATACGGACATGTATGTTAGTGGAACAATCCTAATGTTTTAGTACCAATCTTCAGATCTCCGTTACTGGTTTTACTATGTGTGAATCCGTATATCCCAACCTTTTTACACTATCGATGAACCAAATAAAGTTAATGAGATTTATATATTGTTAATCTTGTAAGGTAGGAAATGTTGGGTTTAAATTGATCTATAAAAAATCTTGTGATGAGAGGGCTCCTGCTAATATGTTAGGCTTAAGGAGATCATGTATACATTGAGATAATTTTTTTTTTTCCCTTTAAACTAGCAAAGAGAGCCAATTTTTTTTGTTTGTTATACTGAAATATCAATTGACAAAAGATCGAAAGGTCAGGGTTAGGACCTATAAAAGAATCTCTATTCTCTCTTGTTAATTATTTTTCCATTTTAGTAAAATTTATCTGGGCCTGTTTGTGAGTTTATTGTCTACGTGATACATCACCTACTAATCTCAATTACAAGCATGATTGCTTTTTAATGAAAGATCTGTTGAAGTTCTTTTTAAATTACCATCTCCGTGTGATTTTTGTCGTTAGATCTATCCTTGACTTGGATCAAAAGATTCTGATCTCATGTGGCTTGACACAATTAACTTGTTCAATCCAGGAGCTACTATAAATGCACTTATGCTGGGTGCAATGTGAGAAAACACATTGAAAGATCTCCGACCGACCCCAAGGCTGTAATTACGTCTTACGAGGGAAAACACGACCACGACATCCCAGCTGCTAGAAATAGGAAGCCATAAACAGTGAAATCATCGCGAAAAGCCACCATTGTTTCACCAACTTAAAGAAGCAGATAAGCAGTAGTATGAGTCTTTCGCTGGCAATGCCTTTCAAGTCAGAGCAAAGGATCATGGAGTATGAGCTGCATTTTTAGGAGCCACAGATTTGAAAGAACGTTCAACAAAAGGCGAGATTGAATACATACTCTGCTGTAACATTATTCAACCCCCATCGTAGTTCTGTATTTGTTGTTGTGCCGTTAGTGTGCTGCTGGTACATGCTTGCTGATTGCATTTCACTTGTGTATTATTTTTAGATTGTAGTTAGGCAATTCACATTTTCTGTTGTATATCATTTGTGGAACATAAAATGAGAAGAAAAAAAAAATGTAAATGTGTTATGAGCACTAGGAGGCTGAATGGTAAATTATGGATTTTTTTTTAAATTTTATTTCATCACCTGATAGAATATTTATGGACCATTCTGTTAAATTAATTTATAGAAATGGATAACAGTCTATTCAGAAATATCCGCGCGTCCGGAATTAATGTATTACTAGAAATTGAATAAATATATAAATCAAATAATTTATTTTAAAATAGTGATATTCGATTCATCCAGCCCTAGTCAAGCCACGTAGGCGGCAGCAGCAGCGACGGACGCCTTGACTGAGGCGACGCCTTTCCCCTTCGACGAGACTCGCGGCCGTGCCGGAGAGGCCGATGGCTGGGAGGCTGTCGCGCATTCCCGATTCGTGGAGCGCCGGCGTGAGTGGGAGATGGTGATGGCTGGCTCCTCTTCGGACGGCGATCGCTCCATCTTCCCCCCGAGTCTCCACGAGGGACTCCACTTCCTCCCTGACCCCCTTCCAACCCTAGTCCCTTCCCCATCCGTCCAAGATCAGGATTGTCATCCTGCCTGCCTTAGCCAAACCACACAGGCCGCGGTAGCGATGGACGCCTCGACTGAGGCGACGCTTTTACCCTTCAACGAGACCCACGGCCCCGCTGGAGAGGCCGACGGTTTGGAGGCGGTTGCGCATTCCGGATTCGTGGAGCACCGAAGAGGGTGGGATATGGTGACGGAGGGCCCATCTTCGGACGACGACAGCTCCGTCTTCCCCCCGAGCCTTCATGAAGGACTCCACTTCCTCCCTGAACCCCTTCCAACCCCAGTCCCTTCCCCTCCTGTCCAAGACATGGATTGCGCTGTCGAGGAGTTGCCATCTGATTCCGCGGGGAACGAGGTGGTCTGTGAGATCGTTCCTTCTCGATGGGGGCCGCTCTCCGATTCCGCGTGGCGGTTGATTGGGTCGGGTCTCGAGGCGATACATGCAAGACTTACTCTTTTCAGGGAAAACGAAGGAGGTGGGTCAGGTTGTTTGTCCGTCGGAGTTTGGTCGTTTGCAGTTGTGACTGGACTCGTCGGTGCTCTGCTTTTTATGAGACGGGGGCACAGACGGGAGAAGGAGCTGCTCTTCCTCTTACATCAAGAGAAAGATCAGGTGAGTTGGTCTTCTCCTTTATACATTAAACAAATCTTTGCTCCCTGATAATTTACCTTCATGTCAATTTTGGCTCAAGTCAATCCATACGTGATGTTGCTAGTTGCTACATTTTGGTTTTCTCTGATTGAGGATATGGTTTCTCGCATCGTTTCGGGATTTCTCAGAACCTCTGTTTCGCTATGCCTTGAAGGATAACTTGTATCTGTTTAGTTGGGACTGAAGATAAAGGCCTTAAAAGTTTACCTTCTTCATGGATTCGCTTTTCTTGGGCTGAAATGAACAACCAAATATTTATTAGATTTCTTCCATCATCTCATTCACCTCCTTTGACACCTTATCCGTGCAAAACTCCTTCACCTACACGGCTTGTGGTTTTTCTGCCAGCTTCAATCCAGCTACCTTGTCACCCACAAGCTCCTCTTTTTCCTCATTCGACCCATCTACCACTACTTTTCTCTCATCCTCTATCACGCCATTTTCAAGTACAATGGGCTGCACAACCATGTTCTAGACGGAAAATTCACTTAAGGTTCTTATTCACTGATGTGGAGAAGCGACCGAACCTCAAAATCAAAATGGGGGAGGGGGATGCAGCTTAAGTAAATACAATTGACAATTATGATAAGGAATTAAAAAAAGAGGAGGGTGGCCGGCGGGGTTTGACAAGGACTTCCTGGCCTACTCATTTGAGGAGGAAGAGAATGGGAGGTCGATGGTAGGATTTCACGGCGGCGAAGCCCATGGCAATGGGGCACAAGAAAGGAAAAGGGTGTGGACTTTGGAATCCTTTCCTCTTCTTGCCTTATATGGTGGTGGAGATGAGAAACAAAATATATCCATACACTTTTGTTGATTAAAAAAGGTATACAATCAAATAACTGGATACCTATTCATTATCTATTAATGTTCTTTAGGGAATTGGGATAGATGAGAAACAAAATAATAAGTAATTCAATTTGAGAATTATTAAAAAATAAGGGCCATCATTTGCCTAAGAAGAATTGCACTAGAAGTAATTTAGAATATTATGTCAAAGACCAAAATGGCTCATTAGCATAGACATTAATATTGTTTAAAGTTTATCAAAGTTATGAAATGAAAATAACATGCGATGGCTTAATTTGTTATCCCAGAACCATCAGGGGAGAAAATAATGTCAGATAATGGAGTGATATTACTCCATCAGCTAATATCACTCCATCAGCTAATATCCCAGAACCATCCCAGAGCCATCACGTGAGAAATCAACTGATGGAGTGATATTAGCAATTGTCAGCTGAAAAATGATTGAAAATGTAAGTTAGCTTGAGTTAAATTGTTCAATCTATCAACTGTCAGAAGTCTGAAGGTTTGTTATGGAGTATATATATTTAGTTATCCCTATCAGGCTTGGAACAAATATTCCCAACATTGCCATTAAAGCGCAATCTCTTTTTCATGATCTTATATTTCATTGTTGATTTTGTGACATTTATATTCTTTGTATTTGCGCTCTTAAAATAGCTAATTCATTTCGGATATCCGAAAATAGCCTTATGTAATATGTTATAGCAATTTGGTACAGAATAAATGAATTTCTCCTCGCTCTGGGTTTAGCAAAATGGCAAGGCGCTTCTAATGTTATTATTTTAGTGAGTTTGTATAAGTTTGGTTTTAACTTTTAATAACATGAGCATAGCAAATGCTCAAGTATATTAGGATATGAAACAGTTTTTGATATAATTACAAGGGAATAGAATACTTAAAAAAAATTGAAATAATGAATTACCTAGTTGTCTACTGAATTGGTAACTATATAAACCTACTTCAATCACTCTACCTTGTTAGTATTGCTAACAAAATTCGCTTGCATGATCAGGTAACATTTTAACACTGGAACTCCATCTGATACATAACTCATTGATGATTTCCTGTTTCTTTTCATTCTGTACTGATGAGCTCTTTCTTTCACTCTTTAGATTTTTTATATAGTTGTGCTTCTTTACCACTACTAACAACAATATGATACAGAGTATCCTAGAAGTATTATGTTTAATATATAAATGATGTTCATTTCTTCTCTTTGGTGCTAAAACACCATCCTAATCCATCTTTTTCATATTACAGAGGATACGAGATTTGCTGAATCAGATTGCGTTTATGAGCCGTATTATAAATGCCCACCAAGTCTCTGTCCACATGAGGAACACCTGAAAATATAATTCTTATATGCCTGACTACGTTTCTGCTCTCTGCTTGGGCATCCAAACTGAGTCTCCCCGTGGGATTTCACCATTTAGCCTCTCCACGTAGTTGTTTTCTTTCCTCTACATTTGTTAAAGACATTTCAGATAGACAAGAAATAGTGCACATTTTTTGGTGGTTGTAAATAAATTTATGCTAAAAAACAATGTCATTTTGTATTCATTGCAGCAGATATACACCAACTATAAGGTGAGGATTATAGGAGCATGCCAAATTCAACACATGATTGCAATAAACAGAATAACGACTGATGGAGGAAAAAACAAACAAGCGCCTAGTGAAACAAAGCAGAGCAAGTTGATGATGCTATTGTTTAATTCGCTGATATCTGCTACCTCTCGTCATTCCGCAACATCATCCTGTAGCAGTATCAGCAGCAGCAAAAGCAAATGGGTTTGACATGTTCACCGACGCCACCTTTTCTGATTAAACTCCACCATGCGACGCATCCTAATCCAATTGCCAGTGTTGTGCTGGAAACCCAAAGCATCAGATACTACTGATGCCTGCACCTGCTCTTTGGTTTTGTCTCTCCCTCACACATGAACTTCATTCTCTGCCACATTGCCTTCCCAACTCGACGCGTCGGGATGCACGGCTCCACTCCATCAATCACGGAATCATTTTTCTGGACTGCGCCATTAATTTTCCATCGACTCCCGTAATATGAATTCCATAAATTTCCTGTCTATCACCTCATCGGGAAAGTTCCCTGTATCAATCATCCTCCTTTCGATGGCGGTTCCATACCGGGGCTGGACGAAGGGAAGGGGCTCTATTTCCTATTCGTGAAGTCGGAGACCAAGACGCCCGGCGGGCTGACGAGCTATTACAAAAGCGATCACTTCAAGGGCCGCCCTTACGACCCCTACAACGTCTACATTACCGCAGCGATCCTCTGCACCGACGCATTCCAGAGCATGTACGCGCAGATGCTCTGTGCCCTGCTCCAGCGCGTCGACGTGCTCCGCGTGGGTGCGGCTTCGCCTCCGGCCTACTCCGCGCCATCCGCTTCCTCCAGCTCCACTGGCCGGACCGGTCCCACGACATCGCGAGCGGGGCGCTTTCTGCCAAGGTCAACGACCCTTCGATCTGCGCCGCTGTCGGAGAGCTCCTGGCCCTGCCGGACCCGGAGCTGGCTTAATGGGCGAGTGCGCCAAGGGGGATTGGGCCACGCCTGCTCCAAGTCCATCCCCGGGCACTACGTCGTCTACTGGGAGCTTCTGACCATGGCGGGCAGGTCGGCGGAGGCGATAATGGAGGCGATTAACGGGCGACGGCTCCATCGGTCCGCTGGAGATACGGCTGGTCCGCGGGGGCACGTTCGAGGAGCTCACGGACTACGCCATCGCATCCATCAACCGGTACAAGGTGCCGCGCTGCGTCACCTTCCCGCCAATCCTCGAGCTGCTCGATTCCCACGTCGTCTCCGCCCACTTCAGCCCTGCCCTTCCCCGGTGGTCGCCGCACCCCGACAACTGAAGAGCGAAGAAGCCCAATTGCGGCCACAGGGTAACTCCCCTGTCAACGCGCTGACGTGTCGTCCAGAGAGAGAAGGACAACCAAATCTTTGACTTTCACTAGATTTTTTTTGGTCTACTCTTTGGGATGCGATTAACGTTTTACAATCGCTGGGATCATATTAATATAACGAGTCTTAAGCGCTAATTGCTTTGTTTGTTTACAATTAATTAGAAGATCAACTCTCGGCCATTGTTCGGCCTCAAGATATTGGACTGTTAATGGGCCTCATCGGCCCAACTCTTGATTGGGAATCATACGGATCTGCTTCCCTCAGATCTCGTCCGCTATTCCTCAGTCAATCGATCGTAGCCGTTCGCGGCGATTTATGGTCCACGTGGATAGCTCTCACCGGGGCCCGCGTGTGAGGAGACCAATGGGGATGGTCGTCAACGGGAAGGCGCACAACGTAAATCGATCCCGTCGCAGGACGACCAACTCCTCCTCCGCCGTGGCCGGATCCCGCTTTGCAATCGCCTCGATGGACCGCGCGAGGGATCGGCGCTCCGCCGCCGTCTCCTTCCTCATCTTCGTCCTCTCCATCGCCGTGGACGCCGCTGGACCGGCGCCGGGAGCTCCGCACCACTCCTTCTCTGGGTCACCTCACTTGGTTCTGCCGCTAGTCCTCTCCCGCGCGAATTCAACTCGCCGATCCCCCGGTTCGAGGCGCTCTCTTTCCCGTCAACTTTCAGCCAACGCTCGGATGAGGCTCTACGACGATCTCCTCACCAACGGGTGCGTCTCTCTCCCTACCGTCCTGTCCTCGTCCGCTGCGCTTTA
>JBAMIB010250458.1:0-12000 GCA_037177415.1 Kaempferia rotunda
GTTGCTGCTGTTTCTTATGGTATAATACTCTTTCTGAAGTTTGATTCCGTATAAATGTCTATGACCTAGTTTTCATACGGTCCATTTGAGTTGTTTAAAGCAAATATCTAGATTCTTAATTTCCAGAAAGCGAAGAACACAGAACAGCGAACTAAAAAATTCCATCTCCAAGGCTTAATCCGTCTAATTAGGACATGTTTAAGTTTTTTAGTTCACATATTAATTTAGATTTTACCTGTAGGTAATGTTCACTCTAGGCTACATTTTCTGATGAATTAATTAACTTTTTATTTGTTAGTTTGAATGAGTTGCTGTATAAATGCATTTCTAATGGTATGGATAATTTTTTCTCTCTAGATTTTGTCAAAAGATCAATTTAATGAGTTCTGTTTGTCTGTTTCAACATTTTGTTTGTAGTATTTTTCTTACTTCACCTCTTTATTATCCAAATTTTTGAGAGTTTTAATGCTATAGCAATTTATACTACCATTTCCTGTTTACTAACTTGCCATCTTTCTTCTGAAATGTAGGCATTTAGAGCTATGCAAGATGGTGGAATGAAACTTGATGTTGCTGCTTATACTACTGCCATCAAGGTGGATATTGCTAAATGCTCAAAGATTATATAGTCCTGTCAAAGAAGCACCATGCTAATGATATTCTAAACAATTTTTGTATGCTTGCTGTTTTCTTTCTTTTCCATAATGAGTAAGTGTTGATTAATTTGTAATTATTTGTATTTGGCACGTAGATTTAGTTAAAATTTCCAAAACTTTGTCCTAAACTAACGTGTATATTTATGAAAAAGTATTTTAACTATGGTGGACATGTAGATCCTTCTGGATTAGCATATTGATATGTGACATAAAATTGACTGTAATGTCATAATCCATTAACATCCTTAAAAGTTCTAGCGAAGCCGAGAAAAAAAAGTCTTTCCGCACTGGCCAACTATAACTTCCTGATTGACCTCTTCAGAGATGGTCGTGGGGCCACTGGGGTGGCGGATTCCACCTTTTTGCCACCATTAACATCCTTGAAAGTTGTAAATTGTTGGGTGCTAATATTTTGGGCCCTTCATTTGCAGGCATGTGTTGAAAATAAGAATTTGAGAGTCGCGTACTCTTTATATGAAGAAATGAAAAGATATCAAATACAACCAAATTTGGTAAGCTCTTATTATATGGTTCCATTTCATGCTCTTATTATATTGTTCCATTTCATGTTTTATGTTATGTATTCATTATCAGAGTCACCTTTGCACTCCTTATAGAGGGAGTTGTAATACTTAACTTTATATTTCTTGATATATCCTTTCTGAAAAGTTTTAACTCTAGGCGGTGGTTTCATTTCAGGTGACTTATAATACTATGTTAAGAGCTCGAGACAAGTATGGATCTTTCGTTGAGGTTCAACAATGCCTAGCAATATATCAAGATATGCGGAAATCTGGGTATATTCAAAGGAGTTCTTTTGAGATATTTTTACTCATTGTGGATTTTAATGTTTATCTAAATTTTATTTGTTTTGCAAAAAATAACATGGATGGCTAAATATTTTCCCTAAGGAAAATTTTTATAGGAGAAATCAATTATTTTTTGGTTGTGAGACGAGGAAAATAATTCCCTTTTTTTTCTCGATCAACCTTCAAAGGATCGGATCAAGTAGAAGGGCAGTTCAAGCCACATACTCTCCACCTCAAAGGAACATAGGGCATTGGGAGTTTTGCTGATAGTGTCCCTTGGTCACACGTGGAAGGGTGGTTTGATCTGTGCCTACTCCGCCTTGAGGGTGCTTGCAAGAGGATGATGAGAGCTCAATTTTCATAGAGGGCCACTAGATGAAGCTCTATCATGAGAGGATGTCAAAGTTGTGGAGGGTTCGGTTACAGGAGAGGATGGAGGGATGGTGTGGATCTCTTGTGTAGAGAAAAATAAGTTTCACTTGAGCAAGTTGTTTTCCCGCAAAATGTTCACATTTTTCATTGACTATAAGATAATTTTCCATCAACCCCAATTTTTTGCTGCCCCAGGCATGGAAAACCTGAAAAAAAAAATTCCGCTAAACAAGCAGACCTTAAACTGTAAACTACTTTTACTTAATTATTTGCTAAAACTTGCTAATAACCGTACGGTCTATTTTACAAGATTTGCCTGTTGACTAAACAAACAAACAAAAAAAAATCATTCTATCCTCAGGTTTACCTATTGTTTCGTTTTCATTTACTCATCTATTTGATTGTCTGCTGATTCTACTTTTGTTGCTTTTTATCTAATGTACAGATACAGATCTAATGATTATTATCTGAAGGAATTGATTGAGGAGTGGTGTGAAGGAGTATTGTGCTCCCAATGTCAAAGCCATAAACTTCCAATACGGGATACTGACAATGAAACTGACTCAAGGAAATGCAATAATTTGCTTTTAGAAAAAGTAGCACTGCACTTGCGAAGAGATATTGGTGACAGACAAGCTATTGACATTCGAGGGCTTACAAAGGTACTTTCATTTGGATGCATGCAAGATTAATTTCTTACTCTAGCTTTTGAAAGAGTGATTTCATTTGGAAAATTTTGATAGCAAACAGAACCTATGGCAAAAAGCTAACAGTCGGTAATAACACAAAGGTGGTCCTAACAATTCGTTGCATTCTTATCAGTGGTGCTGTAGAACATTCAACTATCTTGTCTCATTATGTTGCGTGTTGCTTTAGGCAGGAGTGTGATATGTTGTTTTATTAATTGGACATATGATAATGTTGAGATCAATCAATCTAGTTGGGTTTGTTAGTTCACTCAGATTGTTGTGTCAGGGATGAAGGCTTGGAAGAGATGATGGATTGAGGTGGTTGGGTAAATGACTTAATTCATGGGTTAAAGTGGAGCTAAGCAAGCTTAAATTTTAAGATGGTCCCAAGTTTAAGATGTTCCTTGGTGAAGTTAGAGTGTACTAGATGGAAAAGAATTTTGTTGCACGACACACGGGTTCCCTGTTTCACATAAACTAAACACATGACATCACAGGGGTGGCTTTATGTTGATATCTCAGATCACCTCTTGCTCACACTGTGCTTTCATTGCTTTTCACACGTGTCCTCCATCAATAACTTTTTTAAGTACTTCAGAGTTTCAAGTTTAAACCCATATATTTGTTGCAACAACGGTTCTTTTGATCTTTATTACAAATTTGTCACATTTAAAATTTATTAACAACCTTCGGTAACCATACAAACAGGTTGAAGCTCGGATTGTGGTTCTCTCAGTTCTTCGGATGATCAAGGAGAGCTATTTGCTCGGTAAGATTTAAGTAAATGTTTTTGTTAGGAATCTATACCTCTTTCATCAGTAATCAATGGCATTTTGTTTGTTTGTTGTTTGTTCACCTCCTTCCTGAGTATTGCTCAGTTGTCTTATAAGTTTGTCAAATTTCATTTGCATGTGTTTCGAGTAAATTTCTTTTGCATTATGACTTTCATGGTTTTGAATTCCCAAACTCGTTTAATCAGACTAACGAACGCTTGTTATACTGTCGCAGGAAAAGCAATTCAAGACGATATGATCATCATCACGGATGTAGTCGATAAAGGAAGAGCCATGACCTTGACGAATCACAATTTAGATGTGCAACGGTGTATAGTCAAAGTGCTGCAGGAAGACTTGAGCTTTGACGTGAGAACAGGACACGGTGCCCCTGATGATACCTTCTGTAAGCCCTCCGCCAATCTTCAGCCCCCTGAAGCTGTCAAAGGTTTCAAGTTTCAAGCAAGGAGGCCACAGGATTCAGGAATGATAAAGGTCACGAAACAGTCCCTTCTTGGTTGGTTACAGAGGAAAGGCCAGCGCCCATCACCGTAAGCCGAATCTAAAGTGGATTTTGCTTTAAGAAGACCCATCAAACGGCCAAGATTAAATGCTGCACGATCCAGTGGTTGTGCAGATACTAAGTTTATCTATGGTCCTGTCCTTTTTAAGTTTTGATTTGGTAAAATTATTCAAATATACGAGTATTATTTTTCGTTTTTTTTATAAAGTTGTGAAATTATATTTAAATTAGTGAGTTGATGCGGCCCCGTGTAATAATCATAATAAAAAAAATGCCTTCGATTTGCTAAGTTGAGGACGTGTTAGCTTTTCTTTTACAACTATAAATAATGTGTTATATCTGTTAATAAATATATTAGTGTTATTTAATTACGTTTTTATTTTTATTTTTGTCCCATCAATTTTTTAAAACAAAATGTCTAACTATGGCTCTTTTTATTAAAGTTTCAAAATACCCGTGGGAATGTAATATTTGTTAAATAGCAACAGACCCGGTTCTTTGATTGAAAAATTTGTTAATTAATATTTTATTTATATAAATTTATTGAAACAACTTATCAAACCAGCGTTTGTAGTCCAACGGTTAGGATAATTGCCTTCCAAGCAATAGATCCGGGTTCGACTCCCGGCAAACGCATTCGGTTTTTTTCTGCTAAACTGTATTAGCAAAGAAATTTTCCTGTGAAAACTGAAACATTACAAAAGAAAGCACATAATAATTCTTTTTCTCAATATAAATGGGCATCAAATGAGACTGTGCATCTGACATTATTATATTTTTTAGCTATTATTAGATTCTTCCATCTCTGTCGGTAATTCAAATATTGATAGGCTTATTTGTTCCTTGAATTTTTGACCATTCAGTTTTTTTTATCGAACAATATAAAATATTAAAATTATCAAATCGTATGAAATAATTTTAAAATGATCATATCTTACTATATTATTAAGAATCTAGCTCTAATACTAATTGATTTTTAATTAATTTAGTGAACTCTATGATGAAATTATGTTAATATCCCTCAGTTACAGGTATTATTGAACATTTTTCTCATTAATTAATCATGGATCTAGAGTTCGAGACTCTACAGTGTATTATTGAAAATTTTTCTCATTACAATCTAGGATCTAGAGTTCGAGACTCAGGTACAGCGTATTATTGAAAATTTTTCTCATTAATATGTATTACTAATTACAATACTATGGTCTCTTTAGTCCCACATCTTAGTAGGATTAACAACGCCGCAAGTAGAGAAATTTGTATAAATACCTTAGGTCGGTGACATTAAAAAGTACACCTTTCTCGACCTTTTGGCTAAGATCAAATGTAATATATGTTCTTATCAGTTTAATATCTAATATAAAAAATTAAATTAATTTTTTTTTATAACGGAAAGTTTGTTACAGTAGTTTGCTCTGGGGTTCTTGAGTGTCCCCCTTGAGTTGTACTATATGGGTATGGGTTTAGCACATCATTATCAAGTCTAATTTATCGTATTCATGTATTATATTGCACATGTAATGCGTTTGCGCGATAACTAGTAACATATTAAGTTTCCATTTTACTCATATCAATCGGTTGAAAAAAAAAATTAGTCAAATTAATTTTCATCATATGGTTGATTTTTTTACCAGTCAAATTGATTTCTATCTGTGCGAAATTTTTAAAATTTCTAGCAAATCAGTCGGCTGATTTTAACGGATTCACTCTTTTTTGTTTTTATCCAAATCGATTTTGAACAAAATTGGTTGATAGATCAAATGATCTCAGATTGACATAAAACTAGCAAAGCCGACTAATGAATCAAACAACCTTAGATTAACATGAAATTAACTTCTATTTATTCGTCTAGTTCTCTTGATTATATCAATGCTCTCAAATATCAATTTGAATCAATATATTAAGATTAGTAATTTTTTTAAACATGAATATGTTTAAAAAATTTAATTCATGTTCAAAAAATCACTGCTCACCATATTATGTCAAATTGATGTTTAAAAACATAGATATAATTAGGAAAATTAAACGAATACAAAAGAGTTAGTTTCATGTCAATTCTAGGTCATTTGATCTATCAACCAATTTTGAGCAAAACCGGCTGATGGACTATACATCCTTTAAATTGTGTTTAAAAAATCACTACTCTTAATATATTGAGTCAAATTGATATTTGAGAGCATAGATAAAATCAGGAAAACTTGACTGATGGACCAAAATTCTTCAATTCGTGCCCAAAATTGGTTGACGGACAAAACAACCTCGGATTGACATGAAACTAGCTCCTATGTGTTTGTCTAGTTTTCCTGATTATATCTATGCCCTCAAATATCAATTTGACCCAATATATTAAGAGCAATGATTTTTTAAATGTGAATTGTCCAAAATTGGCTGATCGACCAAACGATCCTAGATTGACATAAACTAGTTCTCATGTGCTCGTCTAGTTCTCCTGATTATATTCTTGCTCTCAAACATTAATTTAACTCAATATCTTAAAGTAGTAATTTTTGGAACATGAATGTGTTCGAAAAATTTAATTCATATTTAAAAAATTACTAATTTTATATATTATGTCAAATTAATGTTTGAGAGCATAGATATAATCAATAGAACTAGATGAATATATATGAACTAATTTCATGTCAATCTGAGATCATTTATTCCATACCCACTGACTGATAGATTAAACGACCTCAGATTGATATGAAACATACTCCTATGTGTTTATATAGTTTTCTTAATTATATACATGCCCTCAAATATCAATTTGACATAATATATTAAAAAACAATAATTTTTTGAACATGAATATATTTGAAAATTTTAATTCATATTCAAAAATTCACTACTCTCAATATTTAGATCAAATTGATATTTGAGAGCATGAATATAATCAGGACAACTAGACGAACATATAGAAACTAGCTTCATGTCAATCTGAGGTTTTTTGATCTATCAATTGATTTTACTCAAAATCAATTTTGATAAAAAAATAAAGCAGTCAACTGATTTGGTCAAAATTTTAAAATTTCGCACAAAGAGAAATCGAATTCGACTAGTAAAAAAATCAGTCGACTAATGAAAATCAATTTGACTAATTTTTTTATCAGTCGACTGATAAGAGTAAAACGGAAAGTAGGTACATGATTTAGTTATTTTGAAACTATCCTACATGATTTGATAATTTCAAATTTCAATACTTTACCTATACAAAGTTGTTTACCATTGAACCACTTATATTCATGAGCTATTTTCAATTGCATTGTTGATTGAGGTACAAACTTAGGTGTAAATTTTCTGTGTGTTTCTCATACAAAACAATCTGTGTGATGTGGTGGATAGAGAAACTTACACATGGTAGGGTCAAGCTAGAAGTCACATCAACTGGTCAAGAGTCAAGTAGAGGTGGAGGTCAAAGAATCCACCAGACTTCTCGCCGGGGAGCTTAAAAAAAAGTGTGCAGCGGAAATGAAAAATTAGATAAGAGAGCGAGGCAGAAAATGAACACAAGCAAATTTACTTGGTTCGAAGCCTTCGGCGACTCCTACTCCAACACTCATGGTCTTCCGAACTATATCATTGAGCAATCCACTAAAACCTCTTCTAGAACCGCCGGAAGAGTAAATTGAGTACAATGATAGTGAAGGACAGTGTAACAAGCTACATTGCCTTATTAATAAAATAAGATACGGTAAATTAAAGCTACCAACATGAAGAAGACTTGAACTCGATCAGGCTCGTGTATTGGTATTGATCTGCCGACAATGATTTGATATCTTAGAGTAGCAATGCAGCAGTAGTAGGATGTGTTCGCAATAGCAGAATGATCATAGTAGCTTAGGAAGAAGTTGTGTTCATTCTGCAGGTTGAACATCCCTTTTTGTTGTGTTGAGGGCGTCTCCAGCCTCGTTTGAGGCGCCTCCAAGTGTAAGCTCTATCCCCTTTATCTTCTCAACTGATAAACATCGTAGACTACAGCTTCTATCCTTTGGAGGGCACCTTTCATACTCTCTGAGGTGCCTCCGCGCCATGCTCCACGGCACATCTAGCTGCATGGAAGGCGCCTCAGTACCTCTCTTGTTGGGTTGCAAGGTTGCAAACATAATCCCATATTAAAAACACATGGGAAAAAGCATGAGTTAAGAGAAAAATATCTCCATTAGTATGAGAACTTTTGGGTAAAGCCCAAGAGCAAAGTCATAAGAGCTTAGGCCCAAAGTTGACAATATTATGCTATTGTGGAGATATATAAATTTCTTTTGGACCCAATATTTCCGTCCAAACAAGTGTTTGAGGTGCCTCCAATCCAATAAAAGCTACCTCAAGCACTGTTCATCCAAAGTCAACCTTTCAATTTTGCTCCTGCAATACATGTTAGTTCAAAATACCCTATATTTCTAACTCGGACTCGTCCTCACTAGATTTTTCTCCTCCAGTGACTTACCTTACTTATCAATTGAAGTCAAACTGACTTTCCTCTTGATCCACCAGGTTTTCCTAATAATTATCAGGTATGCATACCCAACTGAACTTCGCCTTGCTTTGCCTAGCTTTCAAGTCGTGCAAATCCAGTTGGACTTTCCACCAGATATAAAGTCACTTCTTAACCTATTTGGTCTTTGTACCAGTTATCGGGTCCTCAGACCTAACTAGGCTTCATCCTAGTGTCAAGTCCTTTAGACTCGTCAATTCCAGCATACTTGGTATAAGTAGTAGATCACATAACATCTAACTTTAATTCACTAATCATTCATCAAAATTTAAATTTGACTATTAGTACAAACTACACCAACACACCAAATTCCTTTATCTCACTAGACTCCTTCAACTCGGTCTACTGATTTTTTCAACTCGGCCATCCGACCTCTTTGACTCGGTTCACCAGACTCCTTCTGTTCAGCGATTGTAGGGATCTTATGCCAAAAATAATAACACGTGCAGCGAAAAAATAGATCCCTACATAGATCCATACAAATATAGTATACACGTTTTACTATATTCTATCAAATAGAATAGTTACCTTTTTGTGTGAACAATACAATCTTTGCATCAACTTTGATTCGCAACTAGAGTTGTCGTGCGTTGTCAGTATCCACACGAACACATTCCATGTTTGTCACACGAACTTAGATTCGAAGAAGAACAACCTTGTTGTGATAAGTAGCTGTAGGATCGGAAAGATGCTGGGGGGGGGTGTCGCTTCTTGAAAGTTATGAGCTAAAACAAACGCAGCGAAAAAGAGAGACACACACAGTCACAAAGATAAGTAGTTTTACTTGGTTCGTAGCCTTCGACAACTCTTACTCCAAGGTCTGCACTCGCTGAGTGTTTTCATTGGGCAATCACTATAATATCGAATCAGTTACAATATTTAAGTACAATAAAAGAAATGATACTGACAATAGTAACAAAGAAGAAGCTTGAGTGTTGGTTGTCAGAGCAGTGTTTCAGCGTCATAAAGTCATCTTCGGAGTAGCATGCAGGAGAGAAAATCATTGGGATTGATGTTATGAGGCTACTGGTCTAAGTTGCTTATAAAGGCCCCTCCGGGCGCCCGGACCACCCCCGGGTGCCCCATCTGTACTGACGTGCCGCTCTCCTGTCGAAATTCTATCTTGAGAATTTATCCACTTCCGGGCGCCTAGGCCGTTGATGTGTGTCGGCCAACTGTTGCATGTCACTTCATCCAGACTCCTTCTCTGCATAGCCTTTTTGACGTCAGGACTGTTGGCCAGCTTAATGCGGGGTGTGCTTAACACATTTTGTAAAACATACAGTGGAAGTAAAAATAATACAATAATAAAAATAATTTTATTACATCACACATATCACACCCATACATGATACATCTTACACATACATAATCGTAAAATAAAACTTTTCAGAATAATGATTTACTCTAGTGGTACCTTACGGATGATGCATAATGGGAAGGGAATCAACTAACGACGTTCCTCGAACCTCGCCTCTATTTGTATCCACATCAAGTTCTTCAAGACAACTCCAAGAGCAACAAGGTTCGCCTCTAATTGTTACTAGCTAAGCATCGAGGAGATGCGATCCAAGAGGAAGAAGAAGCGAAGAAGCTTGGGAAAAAACTTTCTTCTTTGTTCCTTGTTATGGTCGGCGACACCAAGAGAGGGGAGTGAGAGAGGGAGACTAGGTTTTCACAAAAGTCAAATCCTTAATTAATTGATACTTTATTTTCTCTCCATTCTATATCATATATATAGACATCTTTATTTGACTTGGCCAAATATTAATAACAATTAATACACAAAATTTTCTCTTGATGATTTATTATTATATTAATAAACATTAATATACCAAATTTATTGGATAACTTAAATATTAATAAATATAAATATATCAAAACTCTCTTCCATGAATTGGTTAAATATTAATATATATTAATATAACAAAATCTTAGACCATTATACCATTTGTTTAATTATTATAAAGATAACTTGATTTACCAATTTGGTTAATGAATAAAACAAATAGGGTCTAACTCTTCCATAAGAGATGTGGTCCATCGACACTTCCTCTGTAGCAAATAATTTTCATATTTGTCATATATTTGGCTCAACCAAATATCTTATCTCTTTTGATCAGAGAATCAAATTCTCATATTTATTTTATATCTTTTAGATACTCATAGTGCATGTAACCTTATAAGTTCCCATTTTATCTTGTGATGGAGATCGGAGATGCCGGTTGTTCTTGCTCCTGAGAGATTAGTACAGCGGAAATAAACAAGACCAAGAACCAAACAACGCTAACAAATCTCTTTTACTTGGTATCCACCTCCAGCGGAGGTGACTAATCCAAGGGTCCACACGATTCAAGCTTTCACTATAAAATCACTTCTTCGCGATGAAGCAAACATCTCACAAACACAAGGTCTCCTTCCTCTTTACAATGGGAAATATGAGTGGGAGGAGGAAGACTTAATATCACGAAAGTAGGCAAGAAAACCCCTCCATTTTCATGCACCAACCATCTCCTTAAATAGGAGAATCCTGACAGCAGTCGTCTGGTCTTAGGACCAGTCGACTGCTACCTCATAAATGTTGGACCCAGAATCTATGATTCTATGCAACGACTAGCCAACGGCTAGTTACCAGTAGCCTGGTCCCAGTACCAGTCGATTGTCCAAACGACTGGTACTAGATTGGTCACTCGACCAATCTTTCTATGAATTATACAATCCACACAAAACACAGGACCAGTCGACTTGTAGACGCACCAGGCGACTGCTCTAGGCGATTGCTCACTCGACCTGATCTTCTGTAGTCTGCTCAAACTACTGTGCCAGGCGACTGGTCATTGTGCCAGTCACCTGGTACCCTTACACAACACCTCTCTTATCTCTCCGGAGTCACCCTTTGAAGTTCTCTTCCTATGGCCTCGTCCCTCGGATTCACACAAGCTCGCAGCTCGTCTCCATGCCATCCTTCACTTTCCCTCGAATTATGCTTCCTTGGCTCCACTCCGTTGCTCCACGTTCGGCGTTCTCTCGGATGTTCCATCCTTCACCGACTCAAGGACGAAACCCTTTTGGATGAGATCTCTTGTGTTCTCTAAGTCCTGCAAGACTCAACAAAACATCAAATCCACATGAAACCTAACTTAACCATATTTGACACACACATCAAAACTAAATTGTATCCTCTGCTGATGCTCATCCTCCGCCGATTCCTCTTCATCGCCGGCCCTCTCCAGATCCGGTCACCAACAATAGGAGAGCAAGGAGGGTAGCTTTCGGGTGAGTATCTCTCCTTTCTCCTCCGATCCTACCTTCTGCCGCCCCACCTCTCTCCGATCTCGATGCTACAACCATCAATCGACGCCCGATGCCACCGGCTAGTCGCCGCCCTCACCGTGCCCAATTCACCACAACAACTCGCTTCCTTCCGATGAGGAACCCATCGCTGGTGAAGTTCAACCTTAACTCCACTATGTGATTGATACAGACACTTTCTCCCTCTGCTGTCTCTATCCCGTTCCCTAGATCGGCACCAGCCAAAACTTTCAGGGGGCGCTTCTTCAGCCATGAGGAGGTATGATGTGCTTTACCTTCCTCCTTTTGGTGTTCTCTCCATCTGTTGGCCTTGTGCTCTTCTGATCGGGATTCTGATATCACTACCAGCAGCTATCTTCGAGTTAGGGACATCA
>JBAMIB010250671.1:0-11998 GCA_037177415.1 Kaempferia rotunda
GTGACACGTGTCAAAGGACGTACGGAAGAATTAAATGCGAGGATACGAGGAATAATGCTTTGCACTCGGAAAACGTGGACGACGTACGGAACATTAATTAATGATTGACCAAAAGTAAGCACAACTCCCCAGAAAAATATGTGACACGCAACCTCAGTGACGGTCAAAATTCTAGACCCGACCGGTCGGAAATAAGGAGATGCTCGGCCAAACTAAGAAATTTCCTTCAGACGATATGAATAGTCTAGCAGTCGGCTGTAACCATCAAAGTATACAGAGCAATAAATGCAGTCAGTCAGATCGAGAACAAAATCAGAGCAGACAAATGATTAGCCGATCGGCATAAAAGCAGATATGAAAAAACAACTGTCCAGTCAGTCAGCACTACGACCTTCTTCGACTAGACTTGAAGGGAAGACATGTGATCTGGTCGGATTCGGCCGTCAAGGGCCGGTCAACATAGAAGTCAGGTCAGCATAAAAAGTCCGGGTCAAGTCAAAGAATGTGCCAAGCCATCCGGGTCTTCTGTAAGGCCAAGTCAGCAAGTATGGTCGGTCGGATAATAAGGCCGACCAGACAGGATGGCCGACCGGATTCATCATTTGTAGAAGACGCCAGTGCTCCGCCTCATCAAATGCTGAAAGTCTTTTCGAGCATACAGACCAGTCGGCGAAAGCTCAGTCGCTAAGGTCAACAGCCGAGCGGATCACGTGGATGAGCAACCAATTTGGTAAAGGCCGATCGGTAGAAGAAAATAAGAGTCCTCTATCGTTTAGCATAACGACATGTCAGAGAATATTCCATGCCAGTTAAGAATCCAATTAGACGCAAACACATGGCAACTTCAATCATGAGCAGCCCATGTAAGGAAAAGCTTAATAAGGAAAGACACTAATGCGAGCGTGACACCTGTCCTTCAAAACCCTAACTTCTTCAGGTATAAATAGAACCTCTTACAGAGGTCAAAGGTACGCTGAAATCGTCATATATGTCGTTATTCTGCCAAATTTCCTCCTCTTCTATAATTTGGGTTAACTTGAGAGTCGGAGGACCAAACAAGAGGTGACGACTCCCTATTTGGTTTGCTAACACTGTCTGCTCGTCTTCGTGTGCGCAGCTCCACATCAGCATTCTTCATCCGACTGCGCGAGATGCTTCCCGGTGTCCGCTGACTTACCTAACAGATAGGATCAAAGACATTTTTGAAAATCAAAATGCTGAGGTGAGATGGAATATTATTTTGCTAATAAATATAAAATGAGCATTCATTTTATTGATTCTAATAAATATATGTTCTTTTAATTTTCACTCTAATTATTATAAGTATATAAAACTGTTTATTGGAACTAATTTTATTTGGCTCTTGGTATTCTTCTCCTTCTTATTATCCATCTTAATTGACCAAGCTTTTTTAATTTTTAGGACAGTCGTTGCACAAGCATATTTTATTTTGTAAATAAATTCCACTTGTGGTACATTGTGGCCTAGTTACATTTATTTATTTATTTATTGTTAATTTGTTTTGTGTTTTTATTTTTTATTTTGCACCGCATGCAAAAGAATAATAGTCGTCGTGAAGATTACACATTTACACCGGTGATTGTTGTTGGCCGCACGTAGTTGGACAGCTCACTGACCTCGCACTACGTCGTGCTCCCCTCTCATGGTGTATCGCTTACGCGCAGAGAGCGACGAGGCGAACTCATTGGTGCTCTGGAGTGTGAATTAATTAAGGCCTAAGATGGCGGCAATTATTAGTCACGGCCGGCCAGATTTGAAGGGATCCACCAAACTCTTCGCCTCCCTTGCTCTCCTCCTCGATCGGTTAGCTATCTCTATTCAGATATTGATGCGGCCGATCGAATCCAGATTAACGTTATGGAAACGTACGTACGTAAAATAAGTGTTCCACGGCAACTGGCCTGCAGCCTCATCCTTTGCACGTACGTTGCTGCTGGTTTAATTATATTCCAGAAAGGAGGGCATCGGAACATGGAATCATGCTTCAGGAGATTAAGTTAGAGATCGCCCCACGTTTCTGCGTATGGGCTGCATCTACTCCAAAGGTACAGATCCAGATGAGCATATCAGAAGGCAGCAACCCAAGTCTCTGAACCGTCTTCTCTCCGTTTCCAAGAAAGATGAGGTTGTAGCCGCCATCCTCGACGTTGCGATCAATGGAAGCACACCGAGGTATTATTCTAAGAGACACGACGGCAGTTCTGCCGCCTTGCCTCTTTCACCGGAGGAAAGGGAGAAGAAAGCTGCGCCTTTGCCCGACAGGAAGAGGAGGAGTGTCGGAGCACATCCGAGACGAGCTACTGAGGCTGCCCGTACTGCGAATGCAGATGGTTTGGAAGGTGTTGGGGTTTCCAATAAGCTAGAAGACAGTACTGCTGGTATTAACGTTGATGTCCCCAATGGTTTTGCAAGAGAGCATTCTGCAGCAGGCTGGCCTTCGTGGCTGGCGTCTGTGGCAGGCGAAGCAGTAAAGGGATGGCTTCCTAGGAAAGCAAATTCCTTTGAAAAATTAAACAAGGTTTGAATTAATTTCAATTTGTACCAACTCCTACATACTTTTCTCTACTACTCAATTCAACATTTCATTAAATGATACAATTGAACTTATCATGTTAATTAAAAAACAACAATTCGGGTCTCTTGTCGAGATTGCTTAGATTCTTATTTATCTAGCTAATTATTGCAAGGGTACTAAGTCATATAATTACTTAGTTCCCATCTAGATCAGAGCGTCTAAAATGGTGTTCAAAATGTTGTCATGCTTGGTAATTTAATGGTTTTCTGTTAAGACATATTCTCAGGAAACAAAATATACCCTAAAGCCATATCATTACTTAGTTCCCATCCAAATCAGAGTGTCTAAAATGGTGTTCAAAATGTTGATATGCTTGGTAATTCAATGTTTTTCTGTGAAGACATGCATGTTCTCAGCAAACTAAATAGTGTAATATGTATCATAATTAACTGAGAGGCCTCAAAAAAAAAAAAAAGTACTAAAAAACTGGGATGAGAAGCCCTTTTAATCTTGGGAATTTGTTTAGCAATGTCCCAGCCGCACCTAGGGTTAATTCTCTGAATTCGAGCTAGGTTTGTGAGAAAACCTATTCTTATCGAAGTAAACAGAATAGTGAAGACGGAAAAGAGATTAGTAACTATATATATATAGGTTTCTTACGCAGGACAAGATAACATGTGGGTTGACAAGAAGGAGGAATAAAAAAAGAAGGTACGAAGAGAACTAATTAAAGAAAAATGCAGTTTACTAAAAAAAAATAATTTTATTAATAATTGAGGGATGATCCCTCATACAACTAAATATAAGTATTTATATATACTCTAAATCCAAGACAAAGAAAGGAAAGAAATGACAATATATAAAACTCAATTCTAATCTTGTAAAGAAAGAAAAGAGATCATTTCAAAAAAGAAAATCTTCGACAAAATTAAAATTAATAAAATATGACATTGTTATAGACTAACCATGACTCATAATTACCAAGAATACAAAAAATAGCCTAAATACCTAAAAATACAAATGACTAAAAGTATAATAAAATCTTAGGAGGCTCAGATGAGTATCTAAATAGCGGAATTTGAACCCAAAAATAAAAGTTATGGCCCATAACAAATGTAGATTTTTAAATTCTACACGTGCATCCGAGTCCCATGTTAAAATTTATGATCATTTGAACTTCAAGGGGTTATATTGGATTAAACCTGTATCACTATCTAATTGAATTATGAATGTGAATTATAATCCTTTTAATACTGTTTTTGTCTCACATAACCAATTAATCAGATCTAGTTAGAGAGGTACTTAGTACGATGAGATTTTTTAATGCTTGACTTTAACTTTTTCCATCATCAATTTTCCATCTTCATAAGAATCTTCTATGAATGGATTAAAAAAGAAGTTAGTCATCTTTTGGAGAGAAAAATATGTTTTACCATCCTGTACGTTGTTATTTTGCACATCCTTTACATGCAATGAAAATCTAGTGCAATCACAGATTTAGACAAAGAATCTTCTATGAATCATATCCTAGTGCAGTCACAGACTATATTATGACATGAAGACATTTAGGCACATCAGTTTGTAATTCTTCGTTAAGAATTTGACCAGCGGATTGAATTATTGAGATAGAGTTAGTGACATTACATAAATTTGACTGAGGAGAAACATCAGAGAGTGTATGGCAGTATGCATACTGTTTATTGAAGAAGTTGAGTTCCATGGTCTTGGAGTGTGTTCAAAAAAATTTGAAATCAAAAATGGAAGTTCAGATAAGTACTAAACTTTCAAGAAAAATGTATCAGCATAAGGTGATCTATAAACAATACAGGGGCATTTGAGATACCAGTCAACAAAATTACGTGCTTGTCATTAGTGAGGTCATGTGCAGCATCAATGTAGCTCTGCCTGGGTTGAGTCTGCAACACGTTGCATATGCTTACTCTAATACCATGTTAACTGCTCGGTTGACTTGTGATTTTCTTTCTCATCAGTTTGGAGCTCCAAAACATGACATTTGCACTCTCTCAGATCCCTTGATCCCAAAAATTACAACAGCGTAAAAAAGAACTTTGTCTTTGGCTCACTGTTTTTTGCTTCATCATTTGAAATTGAATCTAGGTTTTTGCAAAATTTCTTTTCTAGTAATAGTTAAAAAATTGTTAATTTGAACTCTACTATGCTAGATTGGACAAGGAACTTATAGCACTGTCTATCGAGCCCGCGATCTTTTAACTGGTAAAATTGTTGCACTCAAGAAAGTGCGATTTGTTAATATGGATCCAGAAAGTGTCCGCTTTATGGCCAAGGAAATTCAAATTCTTCGTCGACTTGATCACCCAAATGTTATGAAACTAGAAGGTATAGTGACATCGCGGATGTCTGGCAACTTATATCTCGTATTTGAGTATATGGAGCATGATCTTACTGGACTTGCAGCAAGGCCAGATGTGAACTTCACTGAACCACAGGTACTTAACTTTCAGAATTATCTCTTTGCTCAACTCCTTTCTTTCTAGTTCTCCTGCCTAGACTGTGCATTCTCAGTTCTTTTCATCAAATCAGGCCAAGTGTTATATGAAGCAACTATTTGAGGGCCTTGCTCACTGCCATAGCCGTGGAGTTCTGCATCGGGATATTAAGGGTTCAAATTTATTAATTGACAATAATGGGATACTCAAAATAGCAGATTTTGGTCTGGCAACGTTTTTTAATTCTGATCCAAAGCAGCAGTTGACAAGTCGTGTAGTTACCTTGTGGTATAGGCCTCCTGAGCTTTTGCTTGGTGCTACAGCATATGGAGTTGCTGTTGATTTGTGGAGTTCTGGTTGTATTCTTGCAGAATTACTTGCTGGGAAGCCCATTATGCCTGGTAGAACTGAGGTTTGTAATTTTCTGCAAGCCGTTTAGCTAGAACAGTAATTAGATGAAGTTCGGTCCTAATATGATACAAGAAGAGAAACCTTTGTAATCTCACCAGTGTCAACTAAAATAAATATCTAAATACTTCTGCAAATGTCAACTAAAGAAAGATCCTTGTAGAGCTATATATTGACGGATAACGAAATTCCACCAGGTCACGTCATCCTTTCTGAAAGAAACAATGACTATGATCATATGTTTCTTTAGATGGAGCCACTATTATGCAACTATTTGTTTTCAGTTCTATAGGAATGCTAGCATCAAACACCAACTTCTGTGCTTCGTTGTTCTAAATTTTTTTTCCATCATCACTTTATGAAACTCTAGTTATACCCTTTCCAACAATTTTTTAGATGTAATTACATACAGATATACCTCTGTCCTTGTGGCTATTCTTTTTATTGATCTTGATGTCCTGTTGGCCTTATGCAACCGACATATGTAGTCAATTTCACATGATGAACAGTTTTATCATCACCTGTCCCTTAAAAATTTGTTGAACTAACAATTCTTCAAATATAGATAATTTAGTCAATTTTATGGGTGAAGTTTTTCTATTTGCTTTTATTTGGGAAGTTTGATTTCCTTCTCGAAACTATTTTGATTAAAAAGTAATTTTACTGTCCTGTTTTGTGGTTGTATTGCTGCTGTACCAATTGCTGCTATTTTAGGGATGCAGGTTCTATGTCTTGTGTGTGTGTATCAATTACAACCATTAAGGTCCTTAACATTCATTAATAGGCACCTTCATTTGCTGCTAATCTTTGCTGCTCTAATTTGTTGAATTTGGTTCATTGTAACTATTTATAGGTGGAACAACTACACAAGATATTCAAGCTTTGTGGCTCCCCATCTGATGAGTATTGGAATAAATCAAAGCTTCAACATGCAACTGTTTTTAAACCCAGACGTCAATATAAGCGTTGCATTGCTGAGAACTTTAAGGATTTCTCATCTTCAGCATTGGCTCTCCTGGAGATTTTACTTGCTATAGAACCTTCAAAGAGAGGGACTGCTGCCTCAGCCCTTAAGAGTGAAGTAAGATTGATCCTTTTTTTCAAATCTGATTAGGAAACATAAACATTTAAAGCTTAGTATTCTTTTGGCAGATCTTATATGCATAATCCCCTTATTAAGTTTCCTGGAATGCACCTGCATAGATATCACAATTCCCAATTGGACAACATTTAATTTCATGACTTTGCTCTAGATATAATCTTATGCAATTCCGCTAAATTAATTTGATCAGAAATTGTCATTTATTTTTCTCAGACTTGTTATCTATGCACACATAAGACTTTTTGTAGCTAAGGATTGAATGTGGTTGATCCTGTCTGCAAACGTGGAGATGGATACTTGGGATTCGGAGGTCCACGTGTCACTAAAGAAGACTTGGAGAAGATCTATATGGTACTCTGTGAAGACTTTCTGAATCATGCACACCAAAAAGCAGCTTGAAAATGAGCGTTAGCAACCAAGCCAGGGAACAGGAAGGGCGTCCCAGTCTTTGGTCCTCCAACGCTCAAATTAGTGCAACAATCGTCGAATAATGTTGGTGGAGAATTGATGAAGAAAAGAATAAGATCGCATACTCCGCGAGTTGTGAAAAACCTTATTTATACTTGAGCATTACCTTGCGCGGGGATCAAGGAGCTTTCATAAATGGAGTAGACATTTATGACATATTGCTGACTCTCCTTAATTAGGCACATAACCCGTACATGTCAGAATTGGAAGTTTCCTCCGTACAAGGAATTGCAGTACATATCTTCTGACAGCTAATATTCTGATTTGATCGTTGCACTATGCGACAAGGAGAATTAGTGAGAGCTTTACCGATTTGTGCTTGCCAAGTGATTCCCCGCATGGATAGAATTTGGCCTAGGGGAGCTGACTGAGCGGTCGTTCAACGACTTGCTTTGTTGATGTCTTGGCTCACCCGACTTGGTGACACTTGCTGTTATCCTTGATATTAAAACTCGAGGTTGAACTGATCGGTTTGCTCAGTCGGTCTGTCATGTAATGACTTACTCAAAAAGGCGGGATGAGTGAACTGTCTGCTCTGCTAATTGTTTGGCTAGGCGTTCGGCAAAGGCCGACAGAGTGAACTGTCCGTTCTAATAATTTGCTCGGTTAGGTGTTCGGCAAAGATTGACTGAGTGAACTTTCCGTTCTGCTAATTTGTTCGGCTAGACGTTTGGCCTCTCCTTGTAGGACCACCTGGTCTACTCAAACGCCACATGGGCAGCCCATTTGACCGTTGACTTAACTTTTACAGTGTTCCTTTATCTACCGCATCAATGATCATTCTGTATTTTTGTACTAAAGCATGGTTTTTTTTCTAAGGATGAGATTAACTTTGTGGTCATTTCACCAATTTCGAATGCCTTAATATGTTTCCCCTATTTTTAAATTTTTTTTTTTTTTTACAAAAACTCTCTGGCAACATCTTGCAGTTCTTTTTAACAAAGCCCTTTGCATGTGATCCTTCGAGTTTGCCTAAATATCCTCCCAGCAAGGAGTATGATGCCAAACTCGCAGATGAGGCAAAGAGGTATTCAATCATACACTTTGCTTGTAATAATTGGGCAATAACAATACGAGGTTTTGTTGGTGGCTCTATTTGCTAACCATGAGCATCTCTAGGCAAAGAGCAGAAGTTGCCCATGGACGAGTATCTGAATATGACAAACCAAGGAGAGTTGCCACCAAGGCAATACCAGTGCAAGAAGGAAATGTAGAAATGCAGGTACTTTCTCTTGTTTATAGTGTGATTCTCAAAATCCCCCATTCTGAAGTCTAAAGGAATTCATACACCTTGAGAGCGTGCTAGCTTTTGATTGGCGAAAGAAAATTTGTAAAAGATAGCTATCCAAGAACAAATTACTTAAGCTGGCATTTGACGTTTTCCTGTTCTATTCAAAGCCATCAAATTACAATTAGCAATGACATTCATCTAAATCCATAGGTACCAACTTAATTAACAATCTCCACAGAGTTAGATGCGAGAAAGAGAATGCATCAAAATCCTCAAATCCTGAGCCTACTGCTCTAATCTGATGCATTTATTAGTTCAAATCATGGAAACCTCTTCGTGCATTTCGATGACTCGAGTAAAAGTTGCTTTCTCCCATAATACAATAATTACAATTCTGTAATAGTAACATAGTTCATACTGCAAGAACTGATCTCCAATTGAAATTGCTACTCTTCTATCTGCTAGTCCTAGTGTTGAAACACTTTCCAAAAATTTGACATAGCATTAACTTGGTTTTTGTACGAGTAGATCAAACCAAAAGCCCTAACTCATGATAATGCTTCAAAAAATTAGCGAAGCTAACAGACATCTCCCTCTGATTAATTCTTTAGAAGCGTCCAGTGAAGGTAAATCCCAAAAGCAGCAGTGAGAAGTATGATGCTCAGGATGACAGTGGATCGGGGTTCCCAATTGAACCTCCAGGAGGAGCATCACGAATTGATTCATCTCATTCTGGAGTTCTGCATCCAAATGCATTTGGAACTTCACACTGGAAGATGGTAGATCATGATGAGCTTCGGCGTATTCCTAGCTGTATGTACAGTTCAACGCGGGTGCCAAACGGTCCTAAGTTGAATACACAAAGATCATACTGGGCTAGGCCAGTGGCTGCAGACTTCTCTGATATCACCGGTTCATTGGAAACAAGAAGCACTTCATACTCCAAATACAGCAGCAGGCTTGATCTAGCTGAGCCTTCGGAGAAGCGTGGTATTGATAGGGCTGCCTCTGTTTATAAAAAAGCAGACACAATTGGAAACAAGGATTCAGTGCTGGTAAGCACTTCAATTACAAATTCATGCAAAAACCTATCCAGGACCTTACTACTTGATCCATATATGTATGCATTCTGTTGTTTAATTTTTACAAGGTTTTAATGAAATGCTCTTCTGCAAAATAAGAGTTTGTACTTTCTTGGTTTGAGGTTGGATTTACTCGAGTGGAATGATAGGATTTACAGGGAATGGGAGGAGGAAAAGTGACACAAAATTGGGTAAATTTTGCGAGAATTTTCTTCCCCCTCCCTCTGCCCCTTGCAAATTTTCACTCAAGTAATCCCAGGCTAAGTTCACTTTTCTTGTTGCTACCGTGTGCTATATCAATAAATTCAATTTGATTTGCAGGGTTACGGTACTCAAATACGACGAATACAATACTCAGGTCCATTGATAACACATGGAGGTAACATTGAAGATGTGCTCAAAGAACATGAGAGGCAGATTCAGCAAGCAGTTCGCAAAGCACGCAAGGATAAAGTAAAAAACTTTTGACTTCCCGCAATGGCCTTGCTCTTCTGCTGTGTGAATTAACAACGGGCAGGCAGAGGATAGACATCGCTTTTAAGGCAGAGGTACATCATGTAATTCCAATACAAGTTAAAATCAAAGAAATCAAGGATCGATCATTCGTCATGGCATGTTACTTGAACTTTCTTCCAATTGTACAATAGTGAGAATTAAAGACTTGTTAGTTTTAGGTCATTCTTAAAGAACAAGTAGGCGTCTTTCATTGAGTGTTGAATAGTGAAGAAGTTCATTGACCATAGATGGTTTTTAATAAATAACTAGAAGAATATCGATTAATTCTTCTTAGTTAACAATTGTTTTCTTTGCAATACTCTTCTGGCCAATATTCATTAGAAATATATATGGCGTATCAGATCCTTGCTTTCTTCCTCGTACAACCGCGTTAGAGGTGCCGCTTCTACCACCTTGCCAACTATAAGTGAAGGCAAAATTCTAGTCATAGTCTGTTTGATATTGATATTGATATTGATATTGATATTGATATTGATTTTGATGATATTGATATTGATATCGATTTCAGAGATAGAGTTATCAGAGGGAATGAGTCTTTCATTGGTTGATGAAATGATAAAAGAACAAACTTCGTAGTCATACGAGCCACAGAGTATTACATCTAAACAATTTTGCCATGCACGTAGAATAGATCGATTGCATGTACAGCACAAACACAATTACGAGGTGGTGCCGGGGTGCACCGGTGGAGGCGGGCAAGCCGGAGAAGGGAAGAGTAGCAGCGGCGGGGTGGGTAAAAGAGAACCTTTTAAATAAAATATTAGAATCAATTAATTATTTATTTCATTTATTACACTGTCGTGTAATGGAGTCTTATAATATATATACCAATATATTGCTCTTCGTGAACAAACCACTGCACCACGCGCGCTTTTCTCTTCCTTGCCGCCGTCTCTATTTCTATTATGTATCAGAGCCCTAGCCTAGAGCCCTGCCTCGTTTTCTCGCCGCATCACCTCTTCCTTCTACCTGCTCTCTTCCTCGGCCCACACCACCGTCGCCACGCACTGCTCAAATTTGCCACAGCGACTTCACCGAGCGTCGTTGTGCCGCCCCTCCTCTGTTTGCAAACCACACTTGTGACCGCGCGCCGCTTTCGTCCCTGAGCGCAACCGCCAAAGGGCTACGGTCAGCCACTTTGGCTTCCATACCCATCACGTCGCGCGGCAAGCAGGAACGGCCGAGGAGGCGAGCTTTCTGTTTTCTCCGGTGGCAGCCTGGTTGGTGGCGTCCCCAGCGCAGAGATTGTGGCAGCTGACGTTGCTTACCCCTTCCAAATTTTTCCCGCCGCCGTTCACCCTCTATGCTTCTACTCCTGTGCCGATAGATGCAGGACCAAAAATTAGCACAGTGAGATTATCGTCGGTTTTGCCGGAACAATTGCGTCTTAAGACATATCCTTCGTATTGTACCTCTTTTTCTAATAAGAATTGGTATTTATCAAAAGACAACATACTTTGGTATCTTCTAAAAGGTGCAACATACTTTTATATCTACCAAAAGAAACATGTATAATGATGAAATTCCCTTTTTACCCCTCCCTAGTCCCTCCAACTGTCAAATTTTGAACATTAATATCAAAGAATCCAAATCACAAAATAATTATAAAATGGAAAAGTTGTTGTGATGGATGTGTTATCATCCTTTTTCTCCCTCTATACTTTTGTGCTCTTATAAACACGAAACCATCAAGAACCTCTTTGTGTTCTGGTTTTCGCGATTAAGGTTTTGGGTATTGTGGTAAAGACACGGCTTAAAGAAGAATTCAGATAAAGAAATCATCAACAACGTCGTTTAAGAACATCGCCAGCAAAAGTGTAACTAGTTGAAGAATTCGGATAAAGAAGTAGCCATGTACATACAAATATGCTACTGTAAATAGATTTTTTTTAGTTTAAAATAAGCTTAAATGTTTGTAGCACAAGTAGATGATAATAATTTGCTTTCTGGTGTCATTGGTTGTTTGGAAATTTCAAGTGAACACTAACTACACGTTGTTGGTGCATTTATGGTTGATAAAGCTAGAATTTAGGGCTGATAAGTTTGATTTAAATTGTGCTAAGCAATGTTTATTTATGGCTCTTAGTGGTGTTGCAACGTTACAAAAATCACGTTTACATGCCCAACGTGATGTGTAGTATAATCAGGGCAACGTTGGGTCCGATATGTGATAATATCAGGCCCAAC